>SRPW01001356.1:0-10615 GCA_018360225.1 Claviceps pusilla | reverse complement strand
AAAAAAAAAAAAAAAAAAAAAAAAAAAAAAAAAAAAAAAAAAAAAAAAAAAAAAAAAAAACCCTTGCATACTAAGCTTCCGCATCGTCTACTATCTACTATGCTTGGGTCGCAGCGTCGTATCTTGCGCAATTCAAACATATCCGCCGGCGTGCATCTTGACCACTCGTAGCCTCGGCCCATCTTAAGACTGTGTTATAGACCAGGCTGCAGAGGGTGTATGACACACATGCATGTACATTGACACATCATGTAGGTATGTACGGATTGTTCAACAGGGTGGTTTCTGAAACATATATACATGCATACATACACATGCACACAAAGTCCAAGGAACATGGGATGCTACGTGTCCATCATATGCACAGACCAGATGCAATATGAAAAAGGAGCTTGAGGTTTGACCCCAACCCATACGCGTGGGATCTTTGGATCTGTACGAGATCGTTTCTTTCATGCTCTGCATTGACTGGCCGAAAAGAAGATGGGGGGGGATACGCGGACTTGACCGAGTAGCGAGGTAAGAGTTGGGAAAAAAAGTGCTGCAGAGGAAAGAGGTGTCAATGCATTCCATTCTGGACTGAAGGTGTCGTGTATGTGCATGCATGCAGATATGCACATACTTACATGCATACATACATACGGGACACTCGCTGTACGTATTACCTGCCGACAAGACACAAGGCGGGCTACCTTGATCAATGTTCTGTCCTTGACGTATTCGCCAATAGTATTTACCCCATACATCCTGGTCAAGGGACATGTGACGCCACCACTTCCAGCGAGCTCAACCGCGATACAACGCTGCTGGACCACGTGTTTTGCGAAAGAGCGCAAGAACGGACTTTTTCGACAAACTAAAAAAAGACGTCAAAACGCAAGGAGACGGGGCGGGGTAGTGAAGCAGATAATCAAGGTTGCCCCTTGTCAAGGTGGACGGACGAGTTTCCAGATGGAAAGAACGGAATGCTGAAACAGACATCGTCTTGATATTTACAGTCGGTTCAAGTCATTCCCGACATTTTGCACATTTTGCCACACGATTCTGGGGTAAAAACGTTTCGCAATGACCTACAATCCAGTTGTCTAACGTCGCAGCAGCAGCAGTTAAATAATTGAGGAGTACACACTCACTATGGCTGCCCAATATAGGCTACTACTAGGTACCTGCATGTAGCCAAGCGGGAGAATTCCATATCTCGTGCCACCGCAAAAAAAAAAACAAATTGACAGTATTTTGACTCATTTCTGGTTTCACAAATAGCTTCCCCCCCTTTTCTTTGTTCTGCATATCGACATTCACCAGTCAAATGTCACCCATTCCTCCGGGGTAGCATCTGATGGTTATGCGGGACCACGTTCGGTCCAGGGGAGCAAATGCCTCTAGGCTCTGGACTCTGGAGTTTGGGTGTTCAATGTTTCGTTGTTCCATCTCGCCTTCAGATTCCGGGCCAGTGTGCCTGAATCGTCATGGCATAACAGAGCCCCGCTCACAACCAGGAGTCATTGAAGGAGTGTTCCCCGTCCCGGTGGGCTTTGGAAATGCCCGAGTTGGAGGCTCTCGAGGTCTACGGGATCGGGTGTTGAGGCTTGAGATTGGAGACGTTATTTTCCAGAGATTGGCCGGCAGCAACACGGTCTGGTACTTTGTGTGGTTCTCCGTCTGGTTGGCAGTCTGGTCCGGCCGCGATGCAGATGTGCGTGTTGTGGTGGCCAGTTTTTGGTGTTTTTAGTGTTTTCTGACAGCTTTCAAGTCCGTCGTGCTCACTGCTCACTGCTCAATGCTTTAGTCTCGCAGCCAGTGACGGCTGCTGCTGTCTGCCCTCTTAACGATGCTGGCTGATGGGATATTGATTCTTGCATTTATTTTTATTTCTAGTTCCGCCGCCGTTCTGAAAGACAGTAACTTGGGTGATATGCCTACATCATAGGGTCAAGCTGGTATCGGAAAATCTCGCCCCAGACTCGTGTCACCAACGTGGTGGAATATGCGAGACATGCAACGACTATCACGGTCTTTCTCCTGGGATGGCGTCATGATTTGTCATGACACAACACATACGCATGGCTTCCAGCTCCCTTCCCGCCATCCATCCTTCCTCCACGAGCCCTTGAACCAAGTCGGCCCCCAAAGATCGGATCGGCCATGACCAGCTCGACCCGACCCAGAGCGGCGCAAGCCTTCCACGGCACCATCATCCACTCCACATCCCCGACCGGCCTTTCCATCCTCGAGGACGCCCTCCTCATCGTCGAACCCGCCGGCACCATCGCGACCCTCCGGCCCAGCACGGCCGTCGACGACATCCCGGCCATCCTCTCGTCCGTCCGTCTCCCACCCGACCTGCCCGTCAGACGCCTCTCTCACGGGCAGTTCCTCATCCCGGGCTTCGTCGACACGCACCACCACGCACCGCAATGGCTGCACCGCGGACAGGGCCAGGGCCTTCACATCCTCGAGTGGCTCGACCAGGTCGCCTTCCCTCACGAAGCGCGCTTCCACGATGTCTCCCACGCCCGCCGCGTCTACTCCCAGGTCGTCGCCGGCATGCTCCGCCAGGGCGTCACCACGGCAAGCTACTACGCCTCCAAGCACGGCGCCGCGACCAAGATTCTCGCCGACATCTGCCTCCGCCGCGGCCAGCGCGCCCTCGTCGGCAAGTGCAACATGTCGCGCAACGCCCCCTCGTACTACCGCGATGACGACCACGAGGAATCCCTCGCCGTCACCCGCGACGTCATCCACCACATCCTCGCCCTCGACCCGGCCGGCGCCCTCGTCCGGCCCGTCCTGACCCCGCGCTTCGCCATCTGCTGCGACCCGGACTTGCTCTCCGGCCTCGGCGAGCTCGCCGCCCGGTATCCCACCATGCCCATCCAGACGCACTTCAACGAGTCCCAGCAGGAAAAGGCGGCCACGCTGGCTCTCTTCCCCCAGTTCGCCAACGAGGCCGACCTGTATCACCACTACGGCCTGCTCAACCACCGCTCCATCCTCGCCCACTGCACCGTCATGACCGACTATGAGGCACGGCGTCTCGCCGACCTGGCCTGCGGCGTGGCCCACTGCCCGACGGCCAACATGACCGTCGGCGGCGGCTTCATGGCCGCCCCCATCAAGGACTTCCTCCGCCGAGGCATCAAGGTCGGACTCGGCACCGATTCCGGCGGCGGGTACTCGTCCTCTATGCTCAACGCCATGCAGCATGCCCTGGTGGCCTCCTTTGCGCGAGACGTCCTTGACCATGACGACCGCATGGACAATACCACCACCGCCACCGCCGCCGCCGCCACCAGCGCAGCCCTTTCCCTCCCCGAGGTCTTCCACATGGCCACCCTCGGCGGCGCCCAGGTCCTCGGTCTCGCTCGCGAGATTGGCAATTTCGACCAAGGCAAGCAGTTTGACGCCCTGGTCATAGACATGGGCCCCTCGAGGGGCGGCGTCAACGCCCCGCTCGAGCACGCAGATGCTGCCCGGACCGTTTTGGACAAGTTTGTCATGACGGGGGATGATAGGAACATTGTGAGTGTGTATGTGAGGGGTGTCTTGGTGCACGGGAATGAGTGAGTTGTGCTTGCTATTCTCTTGAATGTGGTCGTTGAAGAAGAGACAGAGACGCCTCAGACTTGAGATGGAAAATGTAGTCCCTGACCCAATGTTATACGTTCCACGGGAGCTTTTGTCCGTTTTCCCCGGCTATCAAACATGAGCCGGAAAAGCCCAAAGTATCCAAGAAAATACAGTCCCTAACCCGAGGGCATACGTATCACGAGCCATTTTCCCGTTGTTGCATGTTTGTTCGATAAGAAACGAAGAGTCCCAGAATAAATAAAAGAGAATGTAGTCGCTGCATTGGCTTCTTCTTTATGAGCTGTTTTTTCCCTTTTTTATTACCTTGTTGATAAGATACTTTCCCCTCTTTTTCTTTATCAGCTCCCCCTACCCCTTTTGTTATTCCCTTATTTGCTAGCGATGTGTTTTCCTCTTCTGCTTCATAAGCTGATGTTTTTTGTTTCGTGTTTGATTACCTTCCCGGTAAGCTGTTTGTTCCTCTTCTTCTTTAAAGGGTATTTGTTTCCCTTCTTCATTACCTTCTGTGTTTGGGATTCTCCCTCCATTTATTGGTTTCTGCTTTATGAGCTGTTATCCCTTCTTTCATCAGCTTCTTCGCTAGCTATTCGTGTTTGGCCTAGGGCGCTGCTATAAACCTTTTGAAAGGCACCGCCCCCACTCTACCCCTTTATAGATGCAAAGTCTTTTAACACGATAGTACTCCTGCGACATATATCTTAATGCCTTGGATTTTATTTAACTCACTACTAGGAGTGTTCTTATCTCAGTAGCTAATCACATTCAAAGATTATAGTCTATAGAACGGCCCTATTTTCAAGATATACTGCGGGAAGCGCTCCATTGTGTGCATGCCTCCGTGCACAATGTTTTCGCTTCATCAGTCGCCTAATTAGGATACTTTTTTTCCTTTTTCTTGTTCATGTAACAAAAGCCGGACACAGGCCTAAATGAACTGAAAAGAATGGAGTCTATCCTCTTAGCGCCGATAAGGCTACATCTCCGTACCTATTCGCACTTTTACAATAAGTTATGAAACGTGGAGTGAGTAGCTCCCAATTAGCGATTGATGAATTGTGAGATGAGTACAACGGTGTAGTCTTCTCGGCATCAAGGTAACAGCCTGAGATTATGCGTAACCTTTTTTTCGTTTTCCTTATTTATATAGAAGATGCGGAGGGGCTAAGAACAAAAGAGGAGAGTGTAGTATAAACCCTAAGGGTATCTATATTACAGGACGGATTTTTCAATCGTCTATTTCATTTCACAAGAGGTGTATTGAGGTAGACATATTGAAGAGAAAATATGCTGTATAACCAAGGACATATCTTTGGTAAGACTTTTTTCCTTTTCTATATTTACTTAAAACAGGTACAGACAGGCTTAGGGAGGAAAGAAGAGAAAATACAGTTTTCAACTTAAGGGCATATGCATTTGAATGCTTTTCCGGTTTTCTCCAAAGACGCAACAGAGCTAAGAGAATCTGTATCATTACACTTTCTTCCGCTTCCTTATTGTCATGGCCACTTCCCACTGTTGGTGACCATAGAGTCAAAGGGCGCGGACTAGCTTGTTGTGCCAACGAGGGCATAAGGGAATAAGGCATGTAGTGCCCTTACTATAACTTAGCAGCGTACTAAGGGGGTATATAAAAGAGAGAATATATATATTTATATAATAGGGCAGAGATTTATACCTTTAAGCACTACCCCTTACCTAGTAGCTATATTATAGTATACCTTTTATATCTTAGTCTTTACTTTATTAAATAATATTTTATTAATAAGCTTTAATAACTAAATCTCTCTCTTTTTTAGGAATAGTAAATTATTAACTAAATTAAAATATTTACTAAAAGAGTTACTTATTTAACTAGCTATAACCTTATTATAGTTTTATAAAATACTAGCTATATACTAAATATAATTAAAGAAAAGAGGTATTTTAAGATTAGGAATTCTAACTATATTTATATAAATAATAATAATATTAATAAAGAAATAAATCTTAATAAAATAATTAAAAAAGTAGCTTAATTACTATAAGCTACTTAAATAGCTAGTAAAAAAAGAAACCTTAAGGTATTATAAAAGTCCTTTAAGGAAATTAACCTTAATAAAAACTATAAAAGTAATAAGCTTAGTATTATTAATACTTTTAATATTAGTTATACTCTAACCCCTAAGCTATAAACTTACTTTATAGTTATAGTACCCTTTATATATATAAAACTTATAAAAGCCTAACTTAAGGCTTTTATATATAAAGGTAATACCTATAAAAGCCTTTAAAATTTCTTATTAAATTTATATATAGTATTTATTATAAACCCTTATATATTCCTTAAGGATACTACTAAAGTAGTATATACTAGTAGCTACCTTATTTATAATATAAAGTATTAGTAAATATAATATATTATTATTAATAGCTTTATAGACTTTAGAGAATATATTTAGTTAGGATTTATAAAGTAGCTTAAGATAAAAACTATTAATAAAAATATATACTACTTAAAAGCTATTAAAGTACTAATAAACCTTTAATAAAATAATTAAATATTATTCTAAACCTTTTTTTAAAAATAAAGTAAAGTTAAAGCTAAGCTTTTTAAAGCTATTTTAAAATAACTTTAAATTTATATATTTTTAAATAGCTTTAACCTTACTACTAAAAAGTAAATACTAAGCTAAGAGTTTTTTTAAAGTTAAAATTACCTTTAAAGCTAAGGTAGGAAAGTAAAAGTTACTAATAAAGAATTCTTAAATAATTAAAAATAATTAACCTTAGTAAAATATAAATAATAAAGATTATATTCTTTAGTAGTAAGCTAAGAGTAATATAACTATAAACTTCTTAATAATAAGGACTTTAATAATATTTAGTGCTATAAGTACTAAAAAGATAGGTATATCTCCTTAAAGTGCCTAAAACTAAACTATATTATTTATAAAAGTAATTAGTATACTATAAGCTAGTATTACTTATACTATAAAGTTATAGTACTTAGGACCTTAGATATAAACTTAATTCTAATTAATACTAATAAGCCTTAAAGGTACACTCCCTTTATAACTAATACCCCTTATAAAATAAATACTTTAGTTATTAATAAAAATAAAAATAAAGAGATAAATAATAAAATAAAAATAAAGGTATTTATATAGTAGGATTACTACTAAGTAGCTATAAAAGCATTATTTAATTTAAAAGTAAAAAGATTAGTTATTTATTTAAAAATATTAAATAAAGAAAACTAAGTAAATATAAAAGTAAATACTATATTACTAGCTAATGCCTTAGGTAATTTACTTAAGTATAAAGGTATATTAAATAAGTTAGTTAATATTACTAATAGCACTAATTATAGTAAAATATATTAAGTTTACTACTATATTGCTAATATATAAAAGGACTTACTCTTAGGTGCTAATTAGGTAAGAATCTATAAGCTATAAATCTTATTTTAAAATAATAAAACTTAGAGATATTTAATAATGTAAAAATACCTTATATTTATAAGGCATATAAAGTAAATTTACTATAAAAAAAAGAATATAATTATATTACTAGTGCTAGCTTTAGTATAGGTTAGAGAGATACTAAAGAATAATAAAGATAAAATAAGTCTATAAATAGTAGGGGGTAATATAGAAGAACCTTAACCTAATATATAAGGTAAAGATAATAAGTAAGTAAGTAGTAACTTAGTTATAAAGAAGCTATTAAAGGTATATATTAAGTTTATAAATATATTCTTAAAAGAACTTATAAGCTAGCTCCTAGCCTTAAGAGGCTATATATATATAATTAAGTTAATTAATAGTAAAACACCCCCTTAGAGACTAATTTATAACCTTATTAAGAAGAAGCTATAGGTTCTTTATAAATATCTTACTAATATATAATAAAAAAAATAAATTTAATAATTAATAAGTCCTTTAAATACTTTAATTCTATTTATACTAAAGAAAGAAGGTTAGCTTAGGCTATATATTAATTATTATAGCCTTAATAAGGTTATAAGGAAGGATAAGGCCCTATTACTTTTAATCTTAGAAATCCTTAACTAATTAAAGGAAGTAAAGATAGTTATAAAAGTTAACTTAAAAGATATATACTATTAGCTATATATTTATAAAGGTAATAAGTAAAAGACTATATTTTATTATTAATATAGGTATTTTAAATATTTTATAATGCCTTTTAGCCTTATAAATACACTAGCTACCTTTTAAGAATATATTAATAATACATTAGGAGAGCTTATTAATACTATTTATATTATTTATCTTAATAATATTCTAATATATAGCAGTAACCTAGCAGTGTATAAGGGGTATATTAAATAAGTCCTATAGAAACTCTAAAAGGCTAAGCTTTATACTAACCTTAATAAATATAAATTCTTTATAATATATATTAGCTTCCTTAGCTTTATAATAATACTTAATAGTATTAAAATAAAGCCTAAGTATATTTAAGTAGTAGTAGAGTAATAGCTACCTTATAATATATTAAATATTTAATATTTCCTTAGATTTATAGAATTTTATAAATGCCTTATTTAGGGATATAGTAAAATTACTATTTTACTTACTAACTTATTAAAAAGAGATAATAAGGGGACCCTATAGCTAAGTAATAGTAAGCTAACTATATTTAATTAACTTAAGTAAAAGTTTTTAAAAGCCTTTATTCTTATTTTTTTTAATTTAAAGGCACTACTAAGAATAGAAATAAATATATTAGCCTTTATAATTAAAGCTATTATAGCTTAGCTATAGCTAGGTAGCTAGCACTCTATAGCTTATATATTACAAAAGCTATTAGAGCTAGAACTAAGATATATAATGCTAAATAGCAAGCTTCTTACTATTTAGAAAGCTTTTTAAATATAAAGGTATTACCTAGCTTATTTAAAGCATCCTATTTAAGTAATTATAGATTACTTAAACTATAAGTATTTTACTATAAAGCTAAAGCTATTTAGCTACTAGGTAAATACCCTTAATAAGCTATACTTATTTAACTTTATTATAAAATATTAACTAAGTAAGCTAAATTTTACAAATAGCTTATTTTAAAGATTAAACTACTTCTTAAAAAAAGTAGTAGCTAAAGTATATACTTTATACTTACTATTATTTCTTACTAAGTTTATAGCTAGTAAGCAGTGTAGCCTTAATATATAGCTAGTAACTAATACTCTAAATATTTAGAATAAAGTTACTAGATTATTATACTAACTAACCTTACTACCTACTAGAGAAAAGCTATAACTAAGCTATATATAAGTAATAATAAAGCAGAATATAATATATTTAGCCTAAATCTTTTTTTTAAAGATTAAAGAGTAAGTAGTATAAAAAAAATTATATAAAATAATATAAGTTAAAGCTAGTATACTTTAACCTTATAATAAAATAAGTTTATAGCTAAAGCTTAATAGTTTAGGTTTAAATGCCTAAATATTACTAAAGGACTAGTTTATATATAGTATATATACTATAAGTAAGGGGGTAGGTAGCTAAAATATTAAAGTCTTAAAAAATAAGACTAAATATCCCTTTAACTTTATAAAGCACTTAAGTTAGCCCTATTTATTATATAGTAGACTTTTACTTAAGGAGAGAACTTACTAAAAGCTTATAGTAAGGTTATTAGCTATTAAAAGAACCTTTATTAAGTTAATTTTTAATTAAGCCAACTATAAGATATTAGTTATTTTAATATATAAAACTTTAAAGTCTATATAGTTAAGGGATACCTTAGTATAGTAGTAATTAAAGCTATTAAGTAGTAGTAAAATACTAATGCCTTTAAAGAATACTGCTTAAATAGTTAATAGAAATAGGCTACTATTATATAAGGGCTAGGTATATATCCTAGCTAGTATAAAAAGTAAGATTTTATAGCTAACTTATAATAACCCTACAGTAGGCTATTATAGAGTTAGTAAGATAATTAAATAAGTTATAAGCTAATATTTCTAGCTAAGGCTAAGATAGAATATTAAAACCTATATTAATAATTATATAAATTATTAGCTTAATAAGCTAAGGTTACACTAACCTTATAATAAGCTAATAGTATTACTAATGCTAAAAAAACTATTCTAAGAAATCTTAATAGATTTTATTATAAGCTTACCTTTAGTTAAGTAGGTAAATAATAAGATATATAATATAATTTTAGTAGTAATAGATAGATTTTCTAAGTATATACTATATATTACTATAACTATAAAGGTAATTAATAGTAACTTAGTAACTATCTTTATTAAGAATGTCTTTTAAAACTATAGGGCATTAAAAGGCATTATAAGTAATAGAGGTACTATTTTTATAAGTAAATTCTAAAGAACCTTTTACTACCTTTTAGTAATAAAGTAGCTACTTAGCACTATATTTTACCCTTAAAGAAATAGTTAAACTAAGAGAATAAACTAAATCTTAAAATATTATTTATAAGTTTTTAAATATATAGAATAAACTAACTAGCTTAACTACTTAGCTTTTATATAATTTATATATAATACTAGCTATTATATAGCTTATAGCTATATACTAGTAGAGTTACTATAAGGGTATAAACCTAAAGAACTAAACTAAGTAATAAAGCTATTAAATATTATTAATTAATATATAAAAGTTAGTGTTGGTATTCCTTAGGATACTAGTGATTCTCTAAGGAATACTAGGTGGATCTGAGACTTAGTGACACAACGTAGGGTCTAGGAAGGTATTCGCAAAAGGTCTAATTTCTATCCTAATCAGTGCTATCTAAAAGGGGCATTTTATAGCTAGCGTTAAGGCCACGAAAATGCCGTTGGATTCCGCGGTGAAAACTCTGCACACGCGGACCAATTAGAAGAGTTGGATTCCGCGGCTAATGTAGCCGCGAATCCAGTTCTTCCTAGCTATGCTATATTGTTATAGAATGTAGCGATTCTAACACTTAGAATTCTCTCTTTTATAGAAAAAGAGAAATTGCTTATAAGTTATATAAAAATCTACCTAAAAACCATAGTTAATTATCTAAT
>SRPW01001355.1:0-10617 GCA_018360225.1 Claviceps pusilla | reverse complement strand
AAAAGGCAGCGAGGTGGGACAAAAAGAAAGGTGAGATTTAGTTCGAAAAAAAAAAAATGATTTGTAAAAAAAGAAAAAAATAAAATCTATTATTCCAATAATTAATTTGTTCATCAATTCTAAAGTAGTCGTAGGTGCCACGCGGACACACATACGCACAACCCCCAGAAAGAGGCATAATATCATATTTTGCCTCGGGGGCCCTCCAATATTTTCTCCCACTAGTACACTAGTACACCTCGAGAACATATCGTCCCTCCTCCTTGAGCTTCTCAATCTCCTTCTTGGGATCGACCTTTTTGCCGCTGCTCTGCGCCTCCGCCGCAATGGCCTCCTCCAAAACCTTTGTCACGTCAGGCACAGGCCAGGTCGGCCCGCAGAGATAGAAACTGCCGCCGTCTTGAACGTACGCCTTGCCAATCTGCTGCAGCGTCTCGCGCATCCTGTCCTGAATGTAAATCTTCTGGGGCTGGTCGCGGGAAAAGGCCGCGCCAACGAGGGTGACGACACCAGCCGCAAGGTAGGCCTCCCATTCCTCGCCGTAGAGATACTCCTCCCGCTGGTGCCGCGATCCGAGATACAGCAGGATCTGGCCAATCTCCTTGCCCTGGGCCTTTTGCATGGCGCGGTACTGGACAAAGGCGCGGAAGGGGGCGAGTCCGGTGCCCAGGCCAGCCATGATGAGCGGTGCCGTGTCCTTGGCCGGGAGCTTCATGACGGAGGGCTTGACCGAGGCGGTGACGACGGCTCCCGGCTGTAGCTGGCTGAGGTAGCGGGTTGCGTGCCCGTAGCGAGTCCGGCCCCTGGTGTCGACCCAGTCGACCACGACAATCATGAGGCTGACCGAGTTGGGTGTGACGGCCTGCGCCGATGCGATCGAGTACTCGCGGCGCTTGAGCGGGCTGATCATCTTGACGAGGTCGGTGAAGCTAGGCCGCGCGGACGTGAACTCCTCGAGCACATCCACATACGTCAGCATGTCGATCTCGGAGCGGCGTTTGAAGTCCTCGGCGCCCGCGGCGCTCGCCAGAGCCTCCAGCTTCTTCTTCTCGGCGTCTTCGGTGGCAAACTCGGCGAGGGCTTCGTAGAAGCGCTTCGGCGGCTTGCCGAGGATATCCACGTTCTGCACGAGAGCCTGATGGACAGTCCGCACTTCCAGAGCCTCAGCATTCTCGCGAGCAGGCACACGGACAAGCTCGCTGGGGTCGAGGCCGTACGACTGGATAAAGCTGACGACTTGTGCCTCATCGTTGTGAGCGTGGATGCCCAGCGCCTCGCCAATCTTGTAGGTGAGGCCCGACTCGCCGAGATCAAACTCGATATGGAAGATGTGGCGGTCATAGTCAGGCGGCGTGAGGCGCCTGTTTTCCTTGACGCGAATGGTGGCCGTCTTGACGGACAGGTCGGGACGCAGTCCAGCTTGGGTCTGGTAGGCCTCCTTGAAGACGAGACCCTTGGCGGCCGTCTGCCAGTCGCTGAGCTCCAGGGGTTCTTCGACTTCTTCCTTGTGTAAGAAGGGGGCAAAGCTGTTGGCCTGGAGAGTGGCAGGGAGTTGGAGAGTCCTGAAGGCGTCTGACTTGGCCTCGGCTCCCGTCTCAGCCAGCGAGGCAGAAAGGTCCACCTTGGTGAGGCACTGGTTGAGCGCTTCGACACATTCCTCCAGCGTGGAGGGATGATCCTCGACCTGCATGAGCTTGGAAATGGTTTCAGGGCCAATGCCTGGCTGGGCGATTTTCAGGAAGGCCAGTTCCAGAAGCAACTTGGTCTGGGAGTCCCTCTCGAGAGCAGGAGAAAATGACGTGTCCAGCACATAGAGCTGGATATCCTTGTCGTGCACGGACTTGCGCAGGGGCGCCGAAAGCCGTTTGTCGACTCCTTCGGGTTTGAAGTTGGAGAGTCTGACGACCAACTTTCCGCCCTGGGCAATGCTCTCAACGACGTCAATCTCCTTGAGGATGCGTTCATCGCCGACGACAACGGCATCGGCCTCTAGAATGGCATATGCGGCGTCCAGAGCCTTCTTGGACGCTCGAACATCGGTCCGCACGATGCCGCCCTGGGTGAAATTGTCATACGTGGCATGGACATAGACGTTGGTAGTAGAAGATTGCTTTGCAAGGACTTCACCAATGAAATAGGGCGATTCGACGGCGGCAGAGTCGTCCACATCCCAGAAGGTGTACTGTTCCGCGAGGACGAGGGAGGGCAGCGGGCTCGCCTCGTCGGCGTTGCCAAAGATCTTGTGAAGCATGTTGACCAAGTACTGGGGAGTCAGGGACTGTGCCGGGCTGTACTTGATGTCGAGAACGGCGGGCTCCTCGTCGAATTTGCCCGAGAAGGTGACGGCGGTGAGAACATCACCGTACAAGGCAGACTGGGTGGCCTCGTCCTCCACAGCGATGCGGTCCCGGACCTGGCCGAGAACAGCGATTGTGCGGGCCGAGGAGGGAATGGCCCTGAGGAATTCCTCCTCGATAAATGGGCGATATACGCGCACATTGATGACACCAACCTTGGCACCATCCACAGCAAGTTTGTCGAGAGTCTGCTTGGCAACCTGCGTTTCCACACTGCCAAATGCTACAAGGACGACATCGGGTGTCTCGTGACCAGAGTACTCGAATGCTTGGTAAACGGTGCCGAGTTCGTCGTTGAAGAGTCGTAGCAGCTCGACGACCTTGCCCGCCGTGTCGAGATGAGGATTCAGGCTTCCGACCTCGGCGGAAAGCCTTTTGTACAAATCGGCGATTCCGGACTCGCTCAGAGCATCTACGACGCGAAGAGTTTCTCTGGCAACGCGAATGCCATCATAGATGTGTACAGTTGGCAGCACGGCAGCCAGAAGAGTCGAGAAAAGAGACATGTGCTGGGCCTCGTAGGTGGAGAAACTGCTGACAAGTCCCAAGCCAAGATCCTCGGCCAGTCTCAGCGCGGTGTCGTAGTTGGACACGAGGCCACCGGCATGCGTGTAGTCGGCGGCGGCAATGTGCGCGACAAATGGACTGGAGAGGTTATACAGCAGAGAGAGCTGGTCCAGAGCACCTCTCAACTGCTGCAAACTGCCAGAAGGAGCCAGCAGCGTCTGAGGAATATGCCGCTTAGACACGTCGAAGTCCGGAGAGAAAATATACCCGAGAGCCAGTGAGCCGGCACCCGTTCTGGTCTGCAGAGGCAAGACGTGCGGTGTGTAGCCGTGAATGTTGCTATCTTGCTGTGAGGCCCATTGCTTGGCAGCAACGTCCAGATCAAAGGTTTCGGGCGAGTAGGAAAAGATTTTGTCCGAGAGCTTGTAGGCGACTTGCTGCACGAGCAGCTGCGCTGTCACGTAAGTCGGACCGGAGATGGCATCCAAGGCTACGTGTCGCCCAAAGGGTAGAGCCGATGAGAGAGACTCCGAGGTTGTTTTCTGAGTAGCGACAGCAGTGCTGGTAGATTCCCGCTGCGGAGGAGGCATCTTGGCTGGCAAAAACTATCTGTTTCTTTGAAAGGAGAAAGAATGGCCCCGACGATGGGAATGAGGCGACAATCAGATCGTTGCAGGGACCGCAAGTCGGCGTAGTGAAAGAGACAGAAGCACAAAAAGACGCCTCGTCACTATCTCACTTCGAAAGGCGGAGACTTTTTTCTTGGTTTCCTTCCTTTTTATGCTACAGATAAAAGAATCTTAGCAAAGAAACAAGTACTGACACCGTCTTCAACGAGGGACGGATAGAGACAGAGGGAGCAGGCAAGTCATGAGTGAGAGCGAAGGTCACCAGCAATCATTGAATAAGAACGGATTTGTAGAAAAGGAGAAGAGGAAAAAAAAATCACCATTTGAAGGATCAAGAACAAGCACTACCCCCACGGTTCGGCACCTCGGCGTCCATCTCCTCCTTTGTTCGCCATTTTTTGTTTGCCGTTGTCGCTTGTCGCTTGTCGCCTTTGGCCCCGAGCCTTGGGCTACGATAAATTGTTGATAGGTTGAGGCAATCACGCAATTGGTCTTGTCCGAAAAGGGCTTAGCGCCTATGGTGCAAGAGCCAGATGCGCGTAGTCCACGCGCACTGACCCCCAGATCGACCCACATCTCCGACGTCCGCCACATCGAGCGCCCGAAGGGAGACAGCGACATTCCGCCGACAACCGCCCATTTGGCATGTGTGCGTGCATGGCATTCGTCTGTAAACGCGGAGTCATCCACCCAACTTCTCATTGGCGACCACGTAGGCCGGTTACTGCGCATTCGAGAGACAGTAAGACCACGCCCATTGCCTCTACACAGAGTAAAACCCAAGTCAAACGATTTCCAAGGGACTCTACCTGCCCTGGACCGACAGATCTGTTTGGATTCGGACAGTGAGCATCCTTTGCTCCATGGGGGCTCCTCTAACCCCAATTCCTTCTGTCTCAGTGTTCGAACATGCCAAGCTATATATGTTGACGACTGTTCATCTGAGCAAATTGTAGCGAAACAAGATATCACACCACAAGTGTTGTCGGTCGCAGTGATTGTGCTGAAATATTTCTTGGTGGCATCAAAGCACATGAATTCTTTCAGTTCGAAACACAACCCCCCCCCCCCCCCCCCCCCCCCCCCGATCCTCAGCGACCAGAAATTTGCGTCGCCGTTAGAATCGCGTCCATTTGTAGTCAGGCTGCCTTGGCCGAGGTACACCTCGTTAATGCTTTTCTCCCAGAGAAGTAAGGACGAAAGTTGCTGATAACGTCAAAAGTGCCGTGAGAGATTCGAAAAAAGAGTGCCTGTCTGCGTTTGCGACCTTGTAATGGATGGAAAGGCCGGATATACGAGTTGATATAATTCGGTACGCGTGATCTGAAGCGCTGCAGCGAGGAGCACAGGAAGAATGATGCCGAGACCTAAGTGCCAGTAAGATCGGACTATCGGTGGCTTCTCGTGAAAAGCTGGATCTGACCAACAATGCTTGGAGGTTGCACAGGTTGAACAACTCAACATAATGACGCACGCGACGGCACAGACTTTACGAACGGCGCAGTCCCGAAACACGACTTACCCAGTGACGTACCGAGGTCTTTGCAACTGTGACCAAGACCTCACGTAGTATATTTATGCAAGGAAAAAATGGCGGGAGATGGAGGCGCGACTGTACATGGCGAAGTTGTTGCCGGAATCGAGGTAGTGTGGTAGTACGTATAAAAAGCGGGGCAACATTAACTCGGCCGTCGGCCGTCGGCCTAGTCACGTGAAGATGCTTGATGGAATCGCCTAGAATTTTGGTGTTCAAAGAATCCATCCATGCACGTGAAGACAAGTTCATCGGTGCGTGATTTGTGCTTGATGCAAAAACGAAGCATTTGCCACGATTGGTCATCCTCGTCACAACGCCGATATCAAATTCAAATCTGGTAGCAAACAAGACAAGGATTGTGCTCATGGAGTCATGATTAGCTCAAAACTGGGCGCGTCTCCCTGCCTGCGGCCCCGCTTTCTCCCTGCTGACTGACCAATCCTGTCGGCCGAATGCCTGCAGCATCTGCAACGTCTGCAAGTTCAGCCATGTCACCAAGTCCTGACCGAAAGTCCAGGACATGTGCCGATGCACTCGCTCTAGGTTTTTCTGACACTCCAGAACCCAGTGTCCATTTCAAGCAAATGTTGTATTCCTCATCCTTATCGAAAAAGCCTTATTCTATCTTTTGTCATCTTACTCTCTGGCCCTCGTCACTGCTTTTACTTTTGCTTAGGGCTCTCGAGTTGACAAAACCGACGGACAGAAAAGCTTCCAGATGTCACCAGAACGCGCCCTGCGCTAGCTTTCTACGCACATCGTCATATACATTCATGATCTGACACTTTCTCTGTCGCTCTATCGTCTTCTCGTGCGTCCATCTCGGCTTTAGCTTCTCCTGTGACTCTGCTAGTGACTCTTGTGACGCCCACGCGCGCGTGCCGACACATGTACTACAGTCATGAGCCATGGAGCAACCGAAACTCATCACCACATCATACCTCGTCGGCAACTTGCACTGTCCGTCCTGCGTAGCCGTGATTAAGAGTACCCTCGGACAAGAGTATGGCGACAGAGTGGCTTGGGTGTCCCCCAACATTGTCACCTCGGTCGTCACCGTTGAGCACCAAGATGCAGGTGCCGACTTCGTCCGCGCCATGGGCAAGACCCTCGAGGACGCAGGCTTCGAGATATGTGCCGTTGACACGGCGGCATGTATTCCAGATGATTTTGATGATTTTCACGACTTGCGCAACCCAACAGAAGAATCTTCCGCCCAACGAGGCGCCAGCCAGGAAAGCCGTCGTCCTCACAGCAATAGTGCGCTTGAATTCTTGTGGAGGATATGGAGAACGGCAACACCTTCTGCCACACCGAATGATGGGAAGGCGGCTACGCACTTGGACAACTGCGATTCTTGCAAGGCGACGGCCGCAGCTATGGGTTACGAGAATGGCTCCATCCTGGAGCAACAGCTGGGTCGGAAGACCATGTCTGCTTCTAGCGTCCAACAACGCCTAGATGATGCTGTCAAGTCGTCTCCGTCCATTCTCGAGCGCGTGATTGTCGGCAACGATGGCGACACCGACTTGTGGCGAGCTACGGTGTCCATCGGCGGCATGACGTGCGCATCTTGTGCCAATGCCATTACTAACGAGATTCAAAAATATCCATGGGTGTCTAGTATTGTCGTCAACCTGGTCACAAATAGCGCATCGGTGGATTTTGCAAACGACCAGGATCACAGCCGAGCACAAAAGGTGGTCGAAGCCATTGAAGATCTTGGCTACGATGCCGCTTTAGACAAGGCCGTTGGTCTCCACCAAGTCAATGTTGCTTCAGACAGCGAGCGTGAGGTTGAGATTCAGATCCACGGCATATTCTGCGCCAAGTGTCCTGACCGTATATGTATGACACTAAACAACCTTGATTCGTCGCGCATCGATATTCTTAAGAAGCCGACCCGAGAAAGGCCGTTTCTCAAAATACGATATGCTCCTCGACCTCCCACGTTCACTATTCGACAAATCCTCAGGGCAATCGAGGCAACAGATCCTTCTCTGACAGCTTCGATCCATCACCCACCGACTTTGGAGGAACGATCGAGGGCCATCGGGGCCAAGCATCAGCGTCAACTGTATTTGCGCGCAATATTTACTTTGGTCTTGGCGGTACCAACATTCGTGTTCGGAATCGTTTACATGAGCTTGGTCCCTGCCTCGGATCCCATAAAGCTCTACTTGATGGAGCCTTGGACATCGGGACTGAGCCGTCTGGAGTTTGTTCTCTTCGCGCTCTCAACGCCAGTGTACTTTTTTGCCGCAGACATTTTCCATTCGCGCGCTATCAAGGAAATCCGCACCCTCTGGCGGCCTGGGAGCCGCACGCCATTCGCCGAGAGGTTCTACAAGTTTGGCAGCATGAACATGCTCATGTCTTTGGGGACCACGATTGCTTATTTTTCGTCGGTGGCACAGATGATTGCCGCAGGCATACGGAAGGACACGAAAGTGCCTGAAAGCCGCTTTTACTTCGACTCGGTTGTATTTCTAACCCTGTTCCTTCTTGCGGGAAGGTTGATTGAGGCATATAGCAAGTCAAAAACGGGCGATGCAGTGGGAGCGTTGGCCAAGCTGCGGCCTAGTACGGCGCTGCTCCTGGAGAAGGATTCCATTCTAGATGGTCACGTTACCTCGGTCGTGGCCGTTGATCGGCTGGAAAAGGGCGACATGATTCTCGTCCCCCATGGGGCATCGCCCGCAGTCGACGGGCTCATTGTCAGTGGCGAGACCAATTTTGACGAGTCCAGCTTGACCGGGGAGTCTCGTCCAATTAAGAAGGGGCCAGGCGACGGGGTCTTCGCGGGAACGGTGAACAAGGGAGATGCCGTCACCGTCTGCGTGAATGGCACATGCGGGAAAACTATGCTGGATCAGATTGTGGAAGTGGTGCGCGAGGGACAGACCAAACGCGCGCCCCTGGAACAGATTGCGGATATCCTGACTTCCTATTTTGTCCCCGTCATCACACTCATCGCATTGACGACCTGGATCACATGGTTTTCGCTTGCCATGTGCGGTGTGGTGTCCAGATCGGAGCTGAAATCATCTGGTGGGTCGGCGGCATTCGCATTCCAGTTTGCCATTGCAGTCTTTGTGGTCGCTTGCCCGTGCGGGCTCGCTCTCGCTGCCCCGACAGCCATATTTGTCGGGGGCGGTATAGCAGCCATGCACGGGATCCTGGCCAAGGGGGGAGGTGAGGCATTCGAAAAGGCCAGTAAGATTGACTGCGTGGTGTTTGACAAGACGGGGACTTTGACCCACGGCGGCGAGCCCAGAATTACAGACTCGCAACTATTTGCCGACCAGAAGAACATCAAGTACTTTGATCAACATACTCTCTTATCTGGGCTCAAAGCGGTCGAAGAGCAAAGCAGCCACCCCATCGCCAAAGCCATTGTCAACTTTTGCGGCGCCGAAATTCCGTCCGCACCACTCGACAAGATTGAGGAGCTGCCGGGCCGAGGGATGAAGGCGTGTTATCGTGATAAGCCAATCGATTTGGCTGTGGGCAACGAGCTCCTCATGCGTGATCTCTCCGTGGTCTTGTCTCCTGCCATATCCAGCCGTCTGCAGAGCTGGAAATCGGAGGCGAAGTCAGTGGCCATCATGGCAGTCAAGTCTCGCCAGCAGCAAAGCATTACTGCTGGCGAGGACGGCAAGTGGTCTCTCGCAGCCATCGTGTCCGTGTCCGACCAGTTGCGAAATGAGGCTGTCACTGTGGTTGAAGCGCTTCGGGCTCGGGGTACCCAAGTTTGGATGCTCTCGGGGGACAATGCCACCACTGCGCAAGCCGTAGCTCGACTGGTGGGTATCAAGGAGGAAAACGTGCTCGCCGAGGTGCTTCCTTCAGAAAAGGCCGACAAGGTTCGATACCTTCAGGCTACGCTGCACGCCGCCGATGCCGACGAAGGCGAGGACCACGACCACCCTGACCGTCACCAATCTCGTACACGTCGCGCCATGGTGGCCATGGTGGGCGACGGCATCAACGACTCCCCAGCCCTGACCGTAGCCGACGTAGGCGTCGCCATCGGCTCAGGGAGCGACGTGGCGATATCGAGCGCAGACTTTGTGCTCGCATCGTCGAACCTAGTTTCCGTGTTAACGCTGCTGGACCTGAGTCGTACCGTCTTCCGTCGCATCAAGGTCAACTTTGGCTGGGCTGTGATATACAACCTTTTAGCTGTGCCCATCGCAGCAGGATGCCTGTACGCCGTCACGACTAACGATGGTGTTCACGTCAGGCTGGACCCCGTGTGGGCCGCTTTGGCCATGGCGCTCTCCAGCATCAGCGTCGTGTTTAGCAGTCTTGCCTTGAAGGTGAGATTACCATGGGTTGGGTTCCGGCCGAGGCCGATGAAAGGATAGGTCTCCAACGAGGATGATGACGTGAGGATGAGACTGGGGCCCGAGAGCATGAGGAAGGTGACAGGACTTTGGTCGGCACGGGGGGAGTGGAAGAAGGGCGAAGGGAGTAGTTTTTCACTTACTGTATGTACATACGTTGAAGGAGTCAAGGGGCCGCGCAAGCATCTGTCTAGTCTGATTTTTTTTTTTTTTTTTTTTTTTACACCCATATCTTTTTGACCACAGCCACGTCATCATGTTCTTGTATTCCTGAATGTGGAGATGAAGAAGTAAGGAAAGAAAATGAAAAGGGACAAAGAAGGAAACAAGTTCAGAAAACAGAATACTTTGCCCTATCATATTACGTGGAAATACGGAAGGGGGCTCATGTCCCGTCTCACGTACATACACCCAGAGCCGCGGGCCCCAAGAACGCAGAATGCACCACAAGTGTGACTCCCGCCCCGACCGAAAAAACGGTCGTACGCAGTACATACCCTCGTTTTGGATCTCGCACCGACGTGTTTCCGCTGGGCGTGTGTGCGCGGGGTTGTGGTGTCTGATGTGTGGCTGGCTGCATGTGCTGCGGGCGCGGGAGGGGGTTCTGTGTTGGTTGTGATTGTGGGTTTCATGCACATGATGTGTGTGTGTATGTGTGTATGTGTGTATGTGTGTATGTGTGTATGTGTATGTGTACATGTATATGCTTATACCACTCCTCGCCCCCAAACCCACGAGACAGGCCACACCCGCAGTCTCACGTTGCATACCGAATAGATGCACGTGCCTGCCCGTATACCAAGCCACCTCGACCCTTACAGCACGGCATCATATACGCACGCTTCATGTCATCACCAGTTCCATGGCAGTGTGTTTGAAGGGGGGGGGGGGGGGGGTTGGGGTTTCGTCCTGGGTGGGTAGAAGTGTATACATACCTAGTAGATTACGAATATATGGCTACGGTACTGGTTCTTTGAATGGGGAGGGTGGGTGAGTTGGGGCGAGGGACAGGCAAGGAAGGAAGGAAAGGAAGAAAAAAGGGAAAAGCGTATGGACTTGGGCGTGGTGGTGTAGATGCGTATGGGCAGACACGCGTGTTTGTGTGCGTGGAGATGGCTGGGTGGGTAAGTGTGCAGGTTGGTGCTGTTTTGTGTATACTTGTAATATAAAGCCGGGTGGCTGGATGGATGGGTATCCAGATATAAACCCCCCTCGCAAACTTAGTATACTCGCCCCCC
>SRPW01001354.1:0-10623 GCA_018360225.1 Claviceps pusilla | reverse complement strand
ATTCCGCCCATCCTCCAACATCTTCCTCGGTATCGCCCCAACCACCTCCAAACACAACGGCTCCGCATCCCGCGCCACCCCCATCTTCTCACTCGTCACCTCCCACGACGACGACGACGACGACGCAGCGCTCCCATCATGTAGTTTCGCCCTGCGGAGCCGTTCTACCAGCTGCTTGTCCTGGACGCACGCAGCGCTCGCGCTTTTGGACTGCTGGCTGCCCATTATACGTATGTTTGGTTCGTGTACCTCGGTGGTTTTGGATCCGGATCGCTGGCTTGCTGGTCCGATGGTTGAAACCGGGCCGCTGCGTGGTATCGTCAGGGCAGATGGACGGGGAGAGCAGACTAGATTTGATCCGCAGGATATGATTTATGATTAGACTTGGAGGCACAAAAGATTAGAAGACCCGTCCAGTGCTCATGCTCATAGGGACGACGTGATGGCGGGGGACAAGAAGGGTAGTCGCCCAGGTGTGAAGCTACTGACAGCTTGTAGAGTGATATGAACGGAAGATAGAGGAAGAAAGAACGCAAACAAGTAAGAAAGCAAAAAAGGGAGGAAAAGGATCAGAGCGCGGCCAGATTGGGTTTAATAACCCCCAACTCCAAGGGGATAAAGAAAGCAGACAAAAGGTTCCTCCAGCCAGCCGGGTCCATACACAGTACGTGCTATGGATGGCCGCATAGCCGGCATAGATGGCTGACTTTCCGCCCTCCAACGTGATATGGATTTGCGTCGAGCTTGGGATGAGGGGCTGGGAGAGCTGGCAAATGGCAGCTCGAGACTGCAGGCTTCGGGAACATCCGGATTCCAAAAGACTGTTCCAGCTGCCAAAGCTGCTGCGACGTGCGACGTGCGACGTACAATGTACGTGGTCGCGCACCTTGATGAGCTGCCTGGCCGCCACACCGTCGAATGCCGAGCACAGTAAGCTTGTGTACCAATCACAGTCATCTCACACAGTCACCTCGCACACGACAATATTGACTCGGATGTGGGTGGCAGGGAGAGAGAATCTTCGTTGGTCCATGTGCAGGTACAAGAACGTCCCATCTACTTATAGACATTGACCCCATTAAACAATTTGTCAATCCAAATAATAATAATAATAATACCCCAAGTATAAACCAAATGTCCATAAATATCAAGTATGCTGCATTTTCTACAATCCAATGACCACGGGCTTCACACACGCCATGACATAGTTCTAGTGCCATACACGAGCCCACGTACAACCTTTTTTTTTTTTGGTCAAGGCTGGTCCATTTTAACCTATGATGAAAAACATGTTAAAAAAAAGGAGGGCTCGTTTACAGACGAGAGCCGTGAATGACCTTCATGTCAACGGCGAGCTCGCGGCCGTTGTCGTTGAGAACTAGAGCACGGACACTGCAGCGGCCAGACTCAAAAGCATTGGACAGACGGGCCCACAGGTTGGACTGGTCAATGACAGGCAATGATTGCTTGACGTCGCCAGTCTCCGTCATGGCAACAATGTGGCCGTTCTGCATGTCCAGAACACGGTACTGCTTGAAGACGGGACCCAGCATGGTCTGGACGACAACACTGGGCGCCGGGTTAGACACAAAGGAGGACTCTTCATGCAGTTGCTTGGTGAAGAGATCAACACCGAGGTATCGGTACTGGCCCGTGGCAGACGAGGTGGAGATGCGGATGACTTGGCAAGGTCGGCCCTGCAGCATCAAGAAGTCGCCCAGACGAATGTGGTGGCAGGGGATGGTGACGGTGTTGGGGACATAGGAGCCACCAGACTGACGGGGGCGGCTGTCCGTCACTCGGATCTCTTCCTTGATGTCCACATCGACATGGTCATGGTGGTGGGAGTGATGGTGAGGGTGGGCAATCTTGTCAGCAAGCTTGTGGATGCCCT
Source organism: Claviceps pusilla (assembly GCA_018360225.1). Taxonomy (NCBI): domain Eukaryota; kingdom Fungi; phylum Ascomycota; class Sordariomycetes; order Hypocreales; family Clavicipitaceae; genus Claviceps; species Claviceps pusilla. The sequence goes on along the minus strand of SRPW01001354.1, from coordinate 8,729 downwards.
GGCGGAAGGAGTGGTAGTGGCCTGGCGGAGAAGAGCAAAGCATGAATTAGCACCGTGTCACGACGACCTTTTGCCGGTGTCTAGATTTGAGATTTGAGACAGATCTGTCCACCGTTCAACGTACCGTCCTCGTCGTAGTAACCCATGTTGGCTTTTTGTTCAGCGCGGCTAAAGCGAGCAGGCTCAACGGTCTCTTCGGTAAACCGAACTTCTTCCTTGACAGAAGGTTGAATATGGGGTTGACCTTCAACGGTGTACTCGTTGAAGCGAACGTCCTCGGACTGGTACTGAGGACGAGAGGTGGGATCTACAGTAGTAGAGTAGGAAGGGCGGATACGCTCACGATATTCACGCTCAGCGATGTCAATGGGGGACGTGTAAGGGGTGGTGCGGTAGTCAATATCAACACGAGTGTCTGTATGCTGCTCGGTGCGTCCTGGTCTGTCGAAGGATTCAAGGTCAGTGGGAGTGTCAATGGGAGAAAGCTTCGTGGTGTGTTGTGAGACGGTTGGTTTCAATGTCAACAAAACAAGGCGGTAACGGGCAGACCCTGGACCTTGGAAAGGGGGGGGAGGGGGGGTTGGGTTTGGTTTGGGGCGTATATAAAAGAACCCTGCCCAAAGGCCAAGTACCCAGTGCAAGGACGGGGGTTTTCTCGTCACACCGCGTCGAGTCCCGTCCACCTTGTGGGTTCAAAAAGGAAAAGAAAGAGAAATTTGTGACCAAACGCGGCTGTACTCGCAGCTCGTCCGTGCTTGAACTTTCCGTTAAGAACCGGATTTGGGAAGTCCCTCAATGGGACTGGGGTGGGGGAGCGTGGCAGAGCTGAGTGGGATGATTTTTGAAGCTTCTGCTTGTTCACGGAGACATAGGGCCGGAAAAAAAAAGGGCTTTTTTTCAGATTGACGAGAACGAAAACAAACATACCGGAAGTCTTCCTCGATGAATTGGTCCTGCTGGAAACCGGGACGGCGATGACGCTCTTCTGTGATACGGACCTCTTCTTGGCTGTAGCGCTTCTCCTCGCGAGGGGGAAGATCGACGTGGGCAGTATAAGAAGAGTATTGCTCTTGCCGTCCGGCTGGCTCCTGCTGGTGGTTGGGGAGCTTGATATCAAGCTCTTGATGGGTGTGAGCAGTGGTTGTTTGAACTTGGTTGTCCCGATACGATGACGGGAAGATGCTGAAGGGGACGGGGACGCGAGCTTCAAAGTCCAGATTGGCGACTTTTGCTGGCGCGAGAGAATCTTCTCATACAACCTTCCGTGGCAAGAGAGCACGAAAGGAAGACAAGAAGGATCCTCTGGCTTTTGTTCCTAGGAAACAAAAGTCGAAGAGAGGGGGGGGGAGGTTAAGGAGGGGGGAAGAAAGAGACAGAAGAGAGAGGGAGAGAGGGAGAAGATGAGGAAAAAAGGAGGTTGAGCCTTTTTGAAATCTTCTGCCGGTCCTTTCTTCCGTTGGGAGCAAAAGATTAGGGACTTGTCTGATGTGGTTGGAGATAATTGGAGGGGGAGAAAACTGGCCAGGCCGTTGTGCAGACGCGGGAGGGCTTATGAAGGAGGGACGAGAGTGGACGGACGAATGGCCGGACAGGAGAGTGGACGACGAGTGGACGAGTGGACGGACGAGAGAGCGGACGAGAGAGCGGACGAGAGAGCGGACGGCTGGACGTGACGTGGGCGTCGTCGTCGCTGTTGTTGCTGCTGCTGCTGCTGTTTTCGCTGCTGCTGAGCAGGGTGCATGTCGTCAGGCAAAGCAAAGTCGTGTTTACACTCGAGCCGGGGATTGTTTACTCTGCTCCAAAGAGGCATAGCTTCAAATGCTGCAGCAGCTCGTCCCCACCGCGTCACGGACCATGGACCATTGACCACTGGCACATCGGGGAGGCTGGAGCCAAAGGCTGCCTGGCCCCACATGTCGTGTCGTTGACTCCACGTCGGCGGGGCCGTCTCCGTCCAGTGTCCGTTTGCCGTCAGACAGAAAGCTCCAAGCTCCCAAGCTCCCAAGTTCCCGAGCTTCCCAATTTTCCGAGTTTCCCCAACATCATTCTGTCCATCCCGTCCGTCCCACAGCTCAGCCAAATCCGGCCCGTTTGCTTCGCCAGCTGCATTGGAAAATACAAATGGCAGACGTTGCAGCCTAGTGATGCTCCCGTGTCGAGTCGTGCGTGTCAATGACAGGCGGGAAGCGAGAGGCGAAAGGCGAAAGACGAAAGGCGGGAGGCGGGAGGCGGGAGGCGGAAGCTACAGGGCGGGCACCTCTACTGGCGCTAGGTGCCCAAAGTACAGCACAGTGCGCACTGTGTCCACCAACGTCCTCCAGTCAGAAACCACCAGACGTAGACATGCATGCAGACAGCATGGCCAGCTCGCGGTACTGGCGACTCTTGGGGATAATGCCCCGACGGTGTCGAGTGTCGAAACGCCGGCATTGACGGGCTGGTATTTATTCATCTTCTTTCATCCATTTTCATTCTTGACTTCGCCTCTGACAAATTCGCACAAGACACACAAGATCATCTCTTCGGATCGGACAGGTCTGGTCTGTTGTCACTGGTCCTTGTTGCCGCGCTCAGCCCCCCCGGGACGTCAGGGGTCCCCAGCCCCAGCCCCCTTCTTCCAGGTACAGGGACAGGTGTGGGCTGGGGACAGTCTAATGCACACTGTGCGTACTATGTGCACCTGCAGCGGGGTGTAGTAGTGAGTGCTCCAGTCTGCTCTGGTCTATTTAGAAACTGCCATTGGATTTGTGTCTGCAACATCACGTTTCTCTGACGCGTCCATCCAGTCTGCTTGGCAACCCAGTCCGTACGCCGCCGTGAGCCGTCTTGCGCCGCCATTCGTAGCCGTCAACTGACCAAAGGTCCATTTTACGTTGGGCTGCGAACTACAGGATCCGACTAAGCCCCGTCCGACTGTCGACATGTCCAAGTAGGCCGGATCTGGCACTCAAAGCGAGTTTGTGGACCTGACAGATCAATCCGACATGCGAATGCCAACTTTATCCAACTTTCCCAGCTTTCCGGCTTTCCAGCTTTCCGGCTGAGTCTCAGCTGACTTCTCCTGAGCACAAATCCAGTTCAGCTTGCCCAGCTTCGCGCGAAGAAAAGTGACCAAGTGGCCACCTTGTTGCCGTGACGACGCCAATCGATCAATACATCCTTGTTTTGTTGCACCACCGACTTACCAATTCGTGGCGCTAAATAAGCCGCCAGCAAGCTTCCGGGGACGCGTTGACATGATGAATTTAGAGTCTGGAGAAGTACGTGGACTTGCCGCTGCCGGGCCTTGTACCTGCCGTTCTTTCCCAACCCTCCCAGCTCACCCTGCTCGCCTAGGTGGGGGAAACATGCATGTTGTGTGTTCATCTTCATTGAGTCATTTGAGTCATTCATTCACTGGTGAACTGTTGTATGTATGTGCAAGATTAAATGGCCCAAAAGGAGCACCACTGAAAAGCTACCGCCCCATCAATGCAAATCGAGAACACTTTGATGCTTCCGTGTATTACTTCCATTTCAGCGAGTATTTGGTTGCCTTGGTTGCTCCCATCTTTCACGGGGAGTTGATCAGCTTTTCAACCTACATGTCGTTGGCACATAGACACAAATGTGCGCAGCCCGTGGCAAGGCACGTGATGTCATGTCGTCACCACGGCGTGCCCCGCGATGCCCCCCACCCTGGAGTGGTGTCGGTGTACATAGTCTCATAGTTTTGGGGGTCATCGGAAGGTGGAAATTCAAAACGAGCCGCGGACACTTCTTGCTTTGACAGTAGGCGCCTGTAAGGCTATTTTTTTCTTTTTTACATTTCACAATGAAGCAACGATTTTCATCCCTCGACGTCAAGGTGGGTTCGCGTGAGCTGCCGGCCAAACAAAAAAGAAAAAAAGAGAAAAAAAAAGAAAAAGACTCCTGAATTCTGACGTCCTCTTCCTACCCAGGTCATCGCACACGAACTCAATCAGTGTTTGACAACGTTGCGCCTAGCAAACGTGTACGACTTGTCATCCAAGATCTTACTCTTCAAGTTCGCCAAGCCGAATAATAAGAAGCAACTAGTCCTCGACACAGGCTTTCGATGCCACACAACCGAATTTGCCCGCACCACGGCAGCGGCGCCGTCCGCGTTCGTGTCTCGACTGCGAAAGCTACTCAAAACGAGGCGGGTGACGTCAGTATCGCAGGTTGGCAGCGATCGTATTCTCGAGTTACAATTCAGTGATGGACAATACAGATTGTTTTTTGAGTTTTTTGCAGTAAGAAATACATGTCTTCAACACAGTGACACGAAAAGAAAGAGAGGAAGGAAAAGACGAAAGAGAAAAAAAAGGAGAAAGAAATGATAAAGAAAAATAGGACAAAAACTAACATTTTTCACCCAGAGCGGCAATGTTATCCTTACCGACGCCGAATTGAAAATCTTGGCCCTATTCAGAAACGTTGCAGAAGGCGAAGGTCAGGAAGCTCAACGAGTTGGCCTGACCTACTCACTCGACAACAGGCAAAATTTCCACGGTGCGCCCCCTTTAACAAAGGACCGGGTGCGAGATGCTCTGAAAGCGGCAGTGGAAAAGTCTGCTGCCCTACCTGCTGCCAAGAAAGTCAAGAAGAAAGCTGGTGGCGAGTTGGGCAAAAGCTTGGCCTTTTCCATCACTGAACTCCCGCCAGTCCTTGTTGACCACATCTTGCAGTCGAACAGTTTCGATACGACGGTGAAACCAGCCGACCTCCTAGAAAACGAATTTCTCCTCGATGAGCTTGTCAAACTCTTATCCGAGGCGAAATCCTCGATAGAGGATATTACTAGCTCCGATACGTGCACTGGCTACATCTTCGCCAAAAGACGGGAAAATGACGCCGAGAAGTTTGGAGAAAGTGTCGAAACCTCGACCAGGCATGAAGGCCTGCTTTACGAAGATTTCCACCCATTCATCCCCTACAAGTTACAAAAAGACCCGAGTATAAAGATCTTGGAATTCAAGGGATACAATCAAACGGTGGACGAGTTCTTCTCATCCTTGGAGGGCCAGAAGTTGGAGATGAGGCTCAGCGAAAGGGAGGCCGCTGCCAAAAGGAAGCTCGAGGCCGCTAGGCGAGATCAGGCCAAGCGTGTAGAAGGTCTACAAGAAGCTCAGCTTCTGAATATGCGCAAAGCTGCCGCGATAGAAGCAAATGTAGACTGGGTACAAGAGGCCATGGATGCTGTGAATGGCCTGATCACCCAGGGAATGGATTGGGTTGACATTGGAAAGCTGGTCGAACGAGAGAAGAAGAGAAATAATCCGGTGGCCAGCATAATCTCACTCCCGCTGAATCTCGCCGAGAATTCGATCACGCTGCAATTAATGGAAGAAGACGAGGATGAGGAAGACGAAGCGGATCCATTTGAGACGGACGACAGCGACTCAGACGACTCAGACGACGACGATGATGAAGAGGCTGCCGCTAAGGCCGGCGCCAGCGCAAACAACACGAAGAAGACACAGTCCGTCAAGGGTTTGCTGGTCGAAGTCAATCTAGCACTGAGTCCGTGGAGCAACGCAAGGGAGTACTACGATCAACGACGAACGGCTGCGATAAAGAAGGAAAAGACGCAGCAGCAAGCCACTCTGGCGCTGAAAAATGCCGAGCAAAAGATCACCGAGGATTTGAAAAAGGGACTCAAGCAAGAAAAGGCACTCCTGCAACCGATTCGGACCCAGCTGTGGTTCGAAAAGTTTCTGTGGTTCATCTCGTCGGATGGGTATCTCGTACTCGGTGGCAAAGATGCTTCTCAAAGCGAAATACTGTACAAGAAGCATCTTCGAAAGGGAGATGTGTACTGCCACGCCGACTTGAAAGGGGCACCCAATGTCATCATCAAGAACAATGTCAGCACTCCCAATGCGCCGATTCCACCTGCGACCTTGACGCAAGCCGGATCCCTTTCGGTTTGTGCCTCTGAAGCCTGGGATCAGAAGGCTGGCATGGGAGCGTGGTGGGTAAAGGCAGATCAGGTGTCCAAGTCGGCTCCTACGGGCGAGTTACTGCCAGCAGGTAGCTTCGCGGTTCGCGGGCAGAAGAATTTCCTGCCACCCACGCAGCTTCTCCTTGGACTGGGCATCATGTTCAGGATTAGTGATGCCAGCAAGGCCAAGCACCTTAAACACAGAATACAGGACACCAGAGACTTGTCCACTTCGGGACCTGAAAAGGGCAATGCCGCGGATTCAGAGAGCATGACAAACACGGCAAATGCAGAGTCCGAGATCAAAAACGAAGAGGAAGATCAAGTTCAAGACCAAGATCAAGACGAAGTTGGCGACGAAACTGCCGAGGAAAGCGAGGGTGATGACATTGAAAAGGATGATGCCCGCCACAACCCGCTACAAGAGTCGGACAGTCCCAGTCCGTCGAACGCGGTCGATGAAGCAACAGAGGCAGTGTCGTCGCTCCAGGTTCAAACAAGGTCTTCACCTTCTGAGGCAGAGAAGCCCGATATCGGGGACGAAGCGGACAGGAGTGCCGCCAGCGAAAAAGGCGAAGATGTTCACGAACCCGAGCAAGAAGATGCTGCCACAGCCATGTCCGAAGCAACTACCGAAGCCTCCCCGTCATGCGCGACTACGACCGTGCCTTCCAAAAAGGCCCCCCCGAAGCGCGGACAAAAGGGCAAAGCCAAGAAAATGGCCGCCAAATACAAGGACCAAGATGAAGAAGACCGTATGGCAGCGGAGGCTCTCATTGGTGCCACCATCGGACGAAAGCGCCTCGAGGCGGAAGCCCAAGCCAAGGCCGCCCGGGCCGCGGAACTAGAATTGGCCAAGGAGCGTCGTCGCGCCCAGCACCACCGTCAGCAACAGCAACTGGCAGCACACGAAGAGGTTCGTCGCACCATGATGACCCAAGGCATCGACAATGCTCTAGAAACAACAGACGGAGCGGAGCAGACCACGGCGCTCGATGTCCTCGTTGGAACACCCCTCGTCGGGGACGAGATCCTCGAAGCAATCCCCGTCTGTGCGCCGTGGACCGCCCTCGGCAAGTTCAAGTACAAGGCCAAGATGCAGCCGGGGCCAGTGAAGAAGGGCAAAGCAGTCAAGGAGATTGTGGAGCGATGGAAAGCCGACTCCGGAAAAAAGGGGGCCGTGGATGACGCAGCGACGGACTCGGAGAGGATGTGGCCGCGGGAGGTGGAGCTCATAAAGGGAATGAAAGTGGAGGAGGTTGTAAACTGCGTGCCGGCCGGGCGAGTCAAGGTCATGATGAGCGGAGGTGGTAGCGGTGGCGGTAGTGGTGGCGGCCAAAAGGGAAAAGGGGGTGGTGGCCAGAAGGGTGGGGGCAAGGGGGTCAAGGGAGGAAAAGGGAAGAAGTGATGATTTGGGTTTTGTATAGATGGCGGTGAGGAAGAGCAAAAGCCCAGGCTTTTACGAGCAGGAGTGTAAAAGAAGGAGGAAAAACAAAGACATGAATACATCACAAGAGCGACGCGTGCTGGGAAGCAGACTTACGCGACGGGAACGGAGTATGTCTGTACAAGGACAGGTATAATATCGGCATGATTTGTTCGTTGGGCTGACTTACACCGGGGAGGGGGGGGGGGGGGGGGGGGGGGGAATGGAATAAATATATATGTGTATATATGTAAAGCAAGGCAAAAAAAGAGATGGGCCTATGCTCCTCTCTCGTTGGCTCTAATAAGACAAGCTACATACAGAAGTATAAAAAGCGACGTTTAAAAGCCATGGGGAGTGGAATTGCCACCTCCACCCTTAGGGCATGAAGTATATTTTTCGCCTTTCAAAAGTCGAAAAGAAGACGGAAAGAGACGAAATGAAAAGAAGAGAAGAAAGGAAGAGAGAAGAGAAGATGGAAAAATAAAAGATAATAAAAGAAAGAAAGAAAAGAAGAAGAAGAAGAAGAAGATGAAGAAGAAGAAGCTAATTAACTTTAACTATTCGTGATTGCAAAATGAAAGCCTAATCAAAATACATACACATGCACACGCAATATCCGAGAAAATCCCCCATTAAACGATTCACGAGGAACCGGAAAGCAAGACGTGTGTATCCCTTTCTATTGGACGGTCTCAGTAATCCTGCATTCACGGCTTGCAAAAGAAGAAGAGGACGTGAAAGGACGTGAACGGGAAGAACGGGTGATGATATAGAACAAAAATTAAAAGCAATGTTAAGCTTAAGGTAGAGGAGAGATAGAGAAGAGGTAAAGGGGAGGTAAAGGAGAGGTAAAAGTAAAGCTAAGGTAAAGCTAAGGTTTAGGCAAGGTAAACATAGAGATAAGGTAAGGTAAAGGTAAGGTATAAGACGTTAGGAATAGCGCTTAAAAAGGGTTAAAAAGGGAAAAAAATCAATGAATAATCTCCACCCTCTCCGGCATCCGCACGATACACAACTCCCTACAAAACTTGCCCCACTGGCCACGCGTCCCCTCCCGCACCGCCTCGGAAAGATCAACCCCGTACCGCTCCCGGTAGGCCTTCTTCACGGCCTGCATGTGCAGCGGATCCCAGTGGAAGCGGACGAGGCGCGAGATGAGCAGCTCGCGCCGGAGGCCGTCCTTTCGGGAGGCCGTGAGGGCGTGGTTGAGGAGGAGGGCGTCTCGGACGGGTTTGTTGATGACGCCGTTGAGAATGTGGGCCAGGAGTTCGCCCTGAGGAACGGAAAGGATTAGAAATAGAAAGAAGAGAGAGAGAGAGAGAAATAAAGTCAGTGTCGGGTATTTTTTTTTTT
>SRPW01001353.1:0-10630 GCA_018360225.1 Claviceps pusilla | reverse complement strand
CCCTTTTTTTTTTCCCCGGTCTTCTGGAAGCCGCCCGCCCGACAACTGGCTGTGGCGGTATGACCTCTCAAAGGAAAGCACCAAAAATAAAATAAAAAAAAATACACCACCGCGGAGACGTGGCAAGAGCGGCCCTCAGCCGGCCTGTATCAAGCATCCTGTGCGGAAATAAAAACTGGGAATCGTCCACAAGTAGCAAGCAGACTTGACCTTTCTAAACCGTCTTCGTTTCTCAACGTCTCCGCGTACGACATGCTGAATAAGAATTGTCGTAGTCTGAGCTGCGAGGAATGCAAAGCCGCTACATGCGAATGCATTCACCTAGAGTTGGCTTCGCGGGCAGAGCGTCAAAGGCTGCTTCGGATCCTGAGGAATGCGCAGTGTCTCACCGTTTCACCCAAATAGCCAAGCAGCAAGGTACTGGGCACAGGTCAAAATGACTTCCTCCACAAAATGCACAAAATGCACAAAATGCCCATTTCGCCGTAATAAGAGGGCAATATATCTGCCCGCGCTCCAATTCCAGCATCGGAAATGGCGGTGGAGCTCAGCCATACATGGTCAGATGACCAAGCCCGGGCTGGGATCAGAACAGGGCAAACATTGCCATGGGCTTTCCCCCCCCCTTTCTCTCAAAGTCCGAACGTCGGCAATTGTACAACAGGATGCAGGCCGGACCGAAGCAACCACGCCAGGCCAAACAGATGGACTTGTGATACACCAAGAGGTGCATCCGGCAACTCGGGTCGTCTCATCCACACTCCACACACGGGGTGGGACACTGACAGCGTTATCAAGGACTGACTGCGTCGTTCCTTAGCTGACCCATCGTCCTCGCTTGAACCCCTGCGCTGGATAGGCGTGGGAGCGGCCGAATAATTTAAAGTTATTTCACCAACCACTGCTTTTTTCATCTTTTCTTGAGCGGTCCGCCCACGGACTACGGAGGAACGACGATGGTGGAGACGCTAGAACACCCGGAGCAGAGGAACCGTACATGTGCCGTTTTTTTTCAAGGTTATCTGATCGCCATTGTCCAGAAACACGGAGACTTGCCAGACATCATCGTTGCACGTGCAAGACGGCGTAACAGTGGCCTGCCTCTTCAAGCACGTGGGAGGTGACAAATGGAGCAAAAACGAAAGGGTTTCGCAGGTTGATCTCTCTGAATGAAGTGGTGAGTTGAAGGTAACAAAAAATGATTCTTGATTTTTAATATTTTTAAAGGAAAAAAAAAAGAAAGAGGAAAGAAAAGCAAAAGGGTTAAAAAGAAAACGAACTTGTTCAAGTTGCGACAACGTCGAGCTTGGCTAGCCTTATTAGCCAAGCCCAATGGGGTTCATTGCTGCTGTGAGAGGATCAATCAAGTGGATCGTGAGTGCATATGCCGTGATAGATCTATCGTGACATTCATGTTGCCCGAAACCCCGCAGTGGATCGTATGTATCGCATGTAAGAGCATGGGATTCTTTCCAACTGCAGAATGCCAATATGGCCTTTTAAGAAAAGATTCAACGACTCCAGCCTCTCCGAAAGGGCCTTAGTGGATCTCGATGGCCGCATTTCTGTCTTACATCAAGATCTGGTCGAGTTTTCAGTGGTCAGCAGGAGCAGGAACGTGGGATACTGTAGAGGGAGAAATACCATGGTAGACAGACTAGTCTAGTCTGAGCGGGTAGGCGTGGAGTATTCCTTCACTCGCATTCAATCCACAGTCGCTTTGGCCGTACAGGGCGACGGGAATAGAGAAAGACGGACGGGATCCGCACGGATTGCCCAGATGGGTTTGAGAACAGATTGAGTTGCATTCCAAGTTGGCAGCTGGTGCTGTGTGGTGGTGTTGTGACAAAACACACGCGGGTCGCTCCTTCTGCATTTACTTTGGACGCCTTCCTGATATCAACTAACCACACTGCCGACGTTGTCTCATGGTGGCACACCATGCTCCGATGCTCCGATCTCTCTCGTCACACCAACAACGATGGATATTTGGTCACACAAGGCGCAATTTAGCATGGTCTGCGTCGCAAGCTGCGTCGCATGCTGCGTAATATGCTGCGTAACGTGGTGTGCCAAGTATGCATGGAAAGAAGAAGCGCTATCGGATCGTTTCCGCAACGCCACCCAGTCATGCATGCAATGCCGTCTCTGGAAGAAGGGCGAGGACTCATCAGGAGCCAAGAATCAGACGTGGTCCGCATACGGTGCCATTGCAAGACAGGTCTTGACGTCATGACACGTCTTGACCCAGCTTGACACAGATTGCAACACGACGCCCGACCACTGGCCCCGGGGGGAAAATGGAGCATTCGTGGACGAGCAGACAGACTGAAAACGACAAAGACGAAAAAAGAAAGCTTTTTCGTGAATGCGTCTGGTCAGTGCTCCCAAGCACATGTGCGGCGCGTCCCCCCTGCCGTGGGAATGTGGGAATGTGGGGAAGGAGCGTCACCGTGGCCGAAATCGCACCTGCGCCAGGAGACCCAGGAGACCCGGGCTCAAATGTGTTGTGCTGCGCGATGCAATCTCCAGCCGGTCATGTGGCCATGCCGAGTTTTCATTCTCCTGGCCCATCCATTGTGCGATGTGTGATGTGCAGCTCGCCCTTGCTTTTATCGGTTTTAACGGCCTGTACATGCATACATCCGCCTCCCGCTCTACATACGGCCAACCACAACGGGCACAGTTGTTGTTGTTTTTGCTAAGCCAGTTGGCTGCACAATCGAGTTGGCCAAAAGCTGGGCTGAGGCCGGGCCGAGGCCGACCAGGCCGAACTAAGCAATGAACAGAAAAAGGAAAAGGATTGAATCAGCCGTCAGGCTGACAGCCTTGATAATCACACGCCAATCGACCGACGCCGACACGCCGCATCCTGGAACCTGGCCAGGAGAATGGACTTTTATTTTATTCATGTGCGGAGCTTGCGTGCGTGGCTGAGCACAAACCATGCTCGTCCCTTTGCACGTCTACAATATCCTTGCTAAACCGTCGCCCTTTCTTGTTTTGTTCTTCTTTTTTTTTCATTTCCATTTTTACTTTTCCTGTTTTGTTTTACTTTTCCTAGTTTTTATTCTTCGTCTTATTTTTTTTCTATTTTCCAATCTATTTTATTGGAACAGAAAGTTCGCGCGATACTACATGTACAAGACACCCTCGTGAACCCGGACTCCTCCAATAAACACCATGTCACCCTGTGCAAAGCCACCTTCTTCCTCGACCCCGAGAAATGGCTACCCCTCCCCGCCGTTCCATCCCCCCCCCCCTTTTTTTTTCCAAATAGCGTACCAAGGGCCGTCGGGCTGCTTCATCGCCTGAATAGGGGTTAGGCACGAATGGAGGCATGGCTATCTCGGCAATAAGGAAAGAAGAAGATAGGAGGTATGCACTAGGGACGAAAACAATAGAGAAGAGAAGAAGAAAAAACAAAACAAAGAAAGACGAGGGGTCTTTTGGTGTATTCTCTTGTGGAGTGGAGGGGAAGGGGTCTGTTTTTGCGTCCCTAGAGAGGCATTTGGCGGCGTGGATGGGCTGTTCGGTAGATGAAGGACACTTCGCTATGCTTGACCCTGAAATACACGCACACGCACGAGAGAGAGAGAGAGAGAGAGAGAGACAGCATTTCCAACCCGCACATTCACTGTTGTCAAGTCATGATTCTGCTGCAAGAAGATCACGGCCGTAAAGTGCCACCTCACGGGGTAAATATCTTTGTAGGAAAACCCGTGATCATGCTATGAACCAATATTCTACTGTACAAACGGTCGGGGACACCAGATATATATATATATATGTAAGAAAAGACACAAATGCGGAAAAACCTTCCAACTCCCCCCAACTCCCTCATCGCCTATAACTGCCCATCGTAAGCACCGGTTGTCCGTCTAAAAATCTGTGCGTCCAGTGACATTCCGGTATTGTTGATTTCGTTTTCTTTTCTTTTCTCTTCTTTCTTTGTCTTCAATATGCGTCATCGTCGCTGTATTCTGCTTCAACCTTGGGTCGTATCAGGTCCAGTAGGGAGGAAATATATGGGCTCTACATCATCCTTGTTAGGAACGGAAAGGCGTGCATCGAAAACAGACAAAACCCAAAATCAATGCTTCAACGGCGAGAGAGGACACATACCAGGGCTCTATTTTCAGCAAGAATCTCAAATAATCGCGGCAGCGCAGCGCGAAAGAGCCTCTCGTTCCAGCCACCCTTTTCCGCCCCGCTGTCCTTTTGCGATTTGGTAAGCTCCTTTTCAGCATCTGTCTTGACAACGTTGCGTGCAATGTTGCGCAGGACGAGGACGGCACTGAGTGGTATACCGGCTGCCTGTGGAGGAAGCTGTGGATTTCTTTCGTCTCGAACCGTCGCTGTCTCTTCCAGCGTAATGGACATGGTTTTGGCCGGAACCACCCAAGGTTTTGCTGCAGTTGCTGACGTTCTATTCTCGCCTTTCATGGCGGACATGATGTGGGTGTGGATGTGGCGGGCAAAGTTGTGAAGATGCAGCTTCGTCGGTTGTGTATACGCACGACACTGATCCCATTTGCATGTAAAGGCCTTTTCGGAGTTGTCAAACTGATTGCTGCTATTTCTCGTTTCACCAAGATGTTTTTTCAGGATGTGATTCCACATTTGCTGTGGCTGCAGGTAAAATTGCCCACATCTGTCGTCCTCCTTCCCTGTTGCAGACTGCCATAGGCAACGACAATATTCTACGCCGTCAAAGTTGAGTGGGCATGGTCGGGCGCGGATGCCGTGGATGATAAACTTTTGCTGCGGCTCGCCAGGTTCTCGAAGAACTTGGGCGTTGGAGTCTTTGTATACGGAAGTGCTGTTGCGGATGAAATCGGCTGGCGTGATCATGGGCTGTCCCAGGGCCTTGAGCGGACTGACAAACGCGGACTGATAGGCTTGCCAGGCAGCTAGTTGCGTCACAAACGAATCGCTGTCCTCTTCAAAGAAGCACTTGACCCATTTGTGGACACGTTCCGGCTCTTCTAGCTTGAGCATTTGTTGCAGTAGGTCCTCCGGCATAGCAGGGATATTATCCTGAGACGGGAGTTTCTTTTCTGGGGAGAGGATAAAGTCTCGGTGCACTTTTCTCGCCCCGTGTGCCAGTAGCCGAATAAGGTGCTCGACGAGGTTTTCCGTGACCTTGGATCGAATGAGGCTGTCTACGTTGGGGACTACGGCCGTATATTGGTAAAGCAAGTCCAAGCAGGCATCCATCAACTCGTCGTCGTTGAGCAGCAACCAATGAGAGATCCGCTCCAGAACCTCTGTCGGAACGTCGCTCAGCCTATTCGTCGCTTCGAGGTTCATCGAGATGCGTCCGAGTGCTCGCAAGGCAGTAATAATGGACCCTCTGTCATCTGAAGCAAGCTGCGCAAGCAAGGACTTGTACAGAGCATCGTTCGCTTCCAGGACCATGAATGGTGTGATTTGCTCCGCAATGTCTAGGGCCATGTGCTTCAGCTCAACCACAATGTCTTTTGGTGGAAGGTGAAGGATGATGCAGAGGAGATCCTTGATTGGGAAAAAGTCGGACATGTTGACCGCATTTTCGTGGAGAGTCACCATGTTGCGGAGTGTAAGAACTGCTTCAGCAATGAGAATCATCTGATCAGTCTGATCTTCAGTTTGAAGAGACTCTGGCTGATCTTTTTCAACCAAACTGCTGATACGGTCGAGAATGTCGGGAGTTCCATTATTACCATCAAGTTGACCAATATGAGATGGACTCGCATACGAATCCCACGAGACAGTCCAGGACACGTGATAAAATATGCTGCCGACTTGAAGGGCCTTGTCAACAAGACCCTCGGCGAGACCTGGAAAAGCGTCGAAACGATACTTGTCGCCACGTTCAAAGGATATCTTAACCAAGTGATTCAAGGCGAAAGACTGCTCGGACGGAACGCCGGACCGCAGTGCATTCAGGCAGCGTGTGTAAATATTTGGTCCGTCGAATCCAGCTGTTCAAGACGTACAAGTAAATTGAAAATTAGAAAAATTGACAAATGAGTGAAATAGAATAAAGTAAAATATGAGCATGGGGCTCGATACTTACTGCCTGGTTGCATAGGCTGCCGGAAGCCGGAGGCCATGAGCGCTGGTCGATGCGCCAAACGGTGTCTTTGGAATTCATTGGGCGCGTTACTAGGCGTGGCAACTGCTCGTAATTGCAGAGGCTTGAGATGCTTGGGTTGGTATGACAGCACCAGGTTTGATGTGTTTTCAGAGTTGGAAGGATGATGCATAATCGATGGCCCACGGCCTTGTTGACTGCCAGGTGGCATTGGCGGCATGGTCGCGACGTGATGGGAGGGTGTTGGTGTATTGCTGTGTGCGGGAGATGTTTGAGCAGCGGGTTGCTGTACAGCGTGTCTCGAAGAACGGCTGGAGCCGGTATCTGGTTGAAAGATTATGCGCTGGGCCGGCGCTTCTCGGAGACCGCGAGACACGCGAGAGCTTGACGGAGCTTCTGGAGCAGATCGCTCGCGAGTCGGCGTGCCGTCGTCGCCTGAAGCCGCCGAGTCGCCAGGGTTCACAGTGCTGTCGCGTTTCGGGCGGAAGTTCTCGAGCGTGCGTGACAACAAGCTGGCGCCCTTTGCCGTGACGTCTTCGAGTATCTCTTTTGGCGGTGGCTCTTTGTTGTGCACAGTCTTGATCTCGTACGCGGCCAAGTTCTTGTAAAATTTCTCTTTCAGAGAGAAAGCCGTGGAAGCTTCGTTGTTAGAATGCAGGCCTAGTTCGGTTGCCATGCGCCGCCAGGCCAGCTTCTCTTCCGACACCTTATCGTAACCCCCACTGGCGACGATGTGCTTAAAAGTCTTGTATAGATCGAGTGAGGTCAGGCCAACCCTGGGCTCTGGATCAAGAACGGTCCCTCGTTGTTCGTGAAATTCTTTCAGTTTGGTCATAAACTCCTCATACTCGGGAGTGCGGTCGATGGAGTGCAGGGGCACCTCTTGCGGCGTCGTAGTCATTGCGGTACGAACGTACGGATTGGGTGGTGAGCAGGACGATCCTCGCGATCTCAATCTCGATTCGATCTTAAGCTCAAGCTTGCTCCGAGGTAACGGGCATGACACCGGAACTTGCAAGCAAAGTTACGCAAAACAAGCTGGGCTGGCGGGCCGAGACAAGCAAGGTCAATGAATTGTTGGATAGACGATCTCACATGCGCAAGCGCATTTGACGCAATATCAGTCTATAGACGGTGTTTAGACGGAAAAAGAACGTCGCCCGGTCGCTAAGGCAATGATTTGCCTTGACCAAGTGGTGCTTTTGGCGTCAATAGGACGGGCGTGAACAAAGAAAACGTGATGGCGCGTTGGATGTTGGCGCCCGGAAGGAAAGGGCCGACAGGTGGTTCTGGTATCTTATCGCCACGTGATGGTGGCCGGGGCGCATCCCTGACCCCACCCATACCAATCGGCAGCATTCCTCTGTGGTCCATCGCTCCTGCCTGCCCCTCTAACAAGCTAACAAGCTTCGGAGTTCAACTCTCACATTAAATTTGAAGAATGTGGCTGCTGGAGGGTCGTACTCTAGTGGCCACGAAATTGCACTTTTCTTCTCTTCTGTCGTCTTGATGAAATCGAGCATGAATTGTAGCATCACTTACGGCAGAAACGCACATCACAGGATGGTTTAAAACATGTCTCGACTTGCCTCACCAGCAATCGGCTGCCACCTCAATCTGGTGGAGGTGCAGGTTGGAGATCAAGTGGAGACATACAATGCGACCACTTTCGACCAGCCTTTGGAATTCAATCTTCAAGGACAACGGTCTCTAGCATCGGAGCCTGGTATTCTCCTTCTGGTCATCAGCACGGGTTCCAAGCAAATGGTACGTTGCCAAATTGACGGTGATGGCAGATCGCCAGATCTGACAGTCATGGTAGCTTTCACTGCGGTTGAACGATCTTCTGAACTATCCCTCCGCGACGGAAGAAACAATCGCCATCGACAAACAAGCTCAAAGATTATGCGTCAGACTACCGAACCTCAACCATACTCTCCGCGTCTGGTTCCGAAACAGTCGAGACTTTCTACTGTCTGTATGTATTCTCAGAAAGACTGGATTTACGATTGAAGAAGGACCCTCATCACCACTGGCAAAAACCTTCAAGCTCAACCGGCCAACTAAACTTGCTGGTCCACCAAGCCTTTCAACCATCACACCGCTGGCAGCGCTCCCCAAACAAGCTAGGGATTGCCCGGCGCCATGTGGTCCTTTGGACGAAGATGCTAGCACGCCTTGTGGGAATATCTTTGACGAGGTACTAGACCGACTCAATCAGGCCGGTAAACATCCCGACGCAATCTCCAAGAAGGGCCCCAACATACCAGCTGAACCTGAAGGCTCTACTGGTGCGCTGCTTCTGAACTCCTGCCACGCCTCTGGAGCAAAAAGAAAGAGGACCACGGATCAAATAAGGATTGATTCTTCTCAGCGAGATCCTAACAGCCATGAGAATTCGGAGAACCAAGCCACTAGCGAGGTTTTAAACAGTCATTTTCATGGTGCGACCACGGACCCACCACCTCTCAGACGCCACCATGGCTATTTCACTAGATCGGTCTCGCTAGCAGCGGGCCGACTTAGTACCAATGTGAACAATGAAGAACAAGTCCAGTCTGTAAGAAGACGCAATGTAGGCAAAAGGTCTACTCGAAATGCTTGTATGAGAAGCCTTCAAGATGAAGCACAGAGTATCTTTGGTACGAATCAGATAACCGATTTTCGGAACCTCATGCCCCGTCGTCGAAGCCTTCCATTTCTCGAAGCCAAGCACCATTCCCAAAGAAAGATGGGAAAGAAAGCGGACGAGAGATCAGGTTCCCCAAGAACAGCAATGTATGCTTCAAATAAAACAGAAATGCAACAAGGGCTTAGTGCGGAGCCACTCTGCAGCAATTCGGAC
Organism: Claviceps pusilla; assembly: GCA_018360225.1. NCBI lineage: Eukaryota > Fungi > Ascomycota > Sordariomycetes > Hypocreales > Clavicipitaceae > Claviceps > Claviceps pusilla. The sequence goes on along the minus strand of SRPW01001353.1, from coordinate 1,706 downwards.
ATACTAATGCTTCTTATGGATGTGTCAACTCTGGATGAGCTGGAGACGAGATCATCTCACCTCTACAAACAGTACGAACAGGATATTTCGGACGGGCACCACAATAAAAAAAGAGGCGGCTTCTATCTAGACTCGCTGGAAAATCTCAGAACAAACTTTTGGCTGGAAAAACTTCAAAAAGTCAGTGGGTCGGACCGCGAGGCTTGGACACGATCGTGATGCTAGCTAGCCGCCACCAACTGCAAAGACAAGACAACCTGGGAAGGATTCTAATTTTTCACGATAGCTGGCTTCAGTACTTGGAGGGATTTTTTCTCAAAAGAAGGTGGGATTTTAAAAAAGGTCTCTTTTCGATGATATAGAAATTTTCAGGGCCTCATATGGACACATCTATTCGTACAATTGTATGGCACGAGCGCGAGCATAAGAATGAGCACGAAACCATAAACTTTTTAGACCAAAGCATATTCAACTTGCGCCCTGCATGTGCTCCGCATAATTGAGTTGCGGACAGCAGCCGCCCTGGAAGCTTAAAAAGATTAATGCATGTAGAACTCCGATATGAATGCTTTGAAGGAAGTTGCCTTACGCGTATAAAAACCAAAGACGAGAGCGCCTCCCCCATTTTCTGCAAATTTTTTCCCCAACGTCGTTGCCACAGTTGCGCCTGCACTTCCAGTTTGCGAAGCTCAAAGTCATTTACCAACCGTCTTGTCGTTCTTCAAAAACGAAAACATGACATATGGTATCAAAAGAAGATTGCAACCATTATCAAACACCGTCTAAACAGTCCTATCCGTCCGGCATACATATCATACTTGTGTTTTCTTTATCGGCAGATCGGCCAAAGAAAGAGAGTGAACAAAAAGGAGAAAGGAAAAAAAATCCCAGCCCACAGGTATGTATTTCTACAAGTCTGTTTTCGCTGCCTCGCCCCATCGTCCAGGCGAATATATTATATTATTCAGATCGCATCACCATGATTCCTTTGTTTGACAAAATGTTAATAAAGTGAACTTAGAGAAATTTCTTACCCACAGGATTACCCAGCGGATTCGGAATAGAAAAAAAAGCCATGGCGGAAACCGCCCCCATCTCCACTACCCTCGACTTCATCATCAGCGTAAAGAGAATGCTCCGCAGCGTCAAGTCCATCGACTTCACGCAAGCCAAAGTAACCCCATCATTCTCAGCTTCCAACCAGGACGACGGTGCGCGGTCGCGTGTTCTCGTCGTGAAAACCGTCCAGGATGACTCCCTACCCATTCACGTCCTAGAATGTCGCCAGCTCAAAAACGGATACGTCAAGCTCAGCAGTTACCAGTACAGCAAGTCCGTCAAGCCACGAAGCACCAAGCGCGGAGCCTTGCGATTCATCATGCCCACTGGCCAGTGCAAAGGCGTGAGACAGGATCTGCGGCTTGCGCTGGAGAGGGTCCAAGGGGACAACAGGCTTCGACGAAGGCTAGACGTTGAGAGTATCAAGGTAGTGAAGGACACACCTAGGAATATGGAATGGCTTATCCTGCTGTCTTAGCAGGATCGGGAGAGCCTTTTCCAACTGAAATATCCGGAGTGTTCGCCACTGTTGTTCTAATATGTATACAAAGGGGTTGGGAACGTGGGTATACTTGTTGGTATAGCTGGGTATTTTGTGTTATTGGTTTTTTTGTTCTCTGTTGCTTCTTTGCTTTCTTGTTTTTTTT
>SRPW01001352.1:0-10631 GCA_018360225.1 Claviceps pusilla | reverse complement strand
TTTAAATTATTCTTTATCTTTATTATTATATAACTTTAAGCTACTATTAAGCTAAGCTTATAAACTTTTTATAGAATCTCTTTTAAAATATTATTTTATTTCTTTAGTATATTAATACTATAGTAAGCTTATAATAATATTTTACTTTTAACTAAGGTTAAGGCTAAGACTATTATAATATTATTAATAGCCTATATTACTATATTAGGAAATAAGCCTACCTACTTTATAAGCTAAACTACTTTTTTTTAAGTAATATTATATTTTTTAGTTTACTTATAAGTTAGTATTATATTAATACTATAGCTAAATAATAGCTAAGCTACTTTATACTTATATTAATAAATTCTTTAAAGGTATAAAGATTCTATATATTTATTACTTACTTAATAGCTTTTTAATATAATATAATATTTAAATTTAGCTATAAAACTAATTAGCTTATACCTAACTACTAATATAAATAAAAAATATAATATTTATACTTAAATAAGTCTTTTTTACTTTTATATACTTAAAGTATATATTATTAATACTTATTTAAATTAGTAATAGTAGTAATATAAGTTTAAAGGGAGTACTAACCTTTAATACTATAGTATTATTTTTAAATATTTTTAACTTATATTAAGTAAGCTTTATAAGGCTAGGTTTATAATTAGCCTAGCTATATATAGGTTAGTAATAGTAATATATTAAAAAAGGAATAATACTTACTTTAAATATAATAATTTATTTATTTATAAGGGTAGGAGATATCTTTAATAATATTATAGTTAGTTAAAGGTAGTAATAGAGTAATACTACTATAAAAATAAAAGTAAAGGTATATTTATAATAAAAGTAATAAATAAAAAAGGAAAAAAAAAAAGAAAAAAGTAAAATTAAAGGAAAAAAAAATATATATATATTTCTTTTTTTTTATTATATAATTAATAGTTAGCTAATAGTTAGTTTAGTAATAGCTAGCTACTAACTAATATAATTAATACTATAAAAATATAAAAGCTAAAGAAAGGTTTTAAATAAAAAAATAGTAGCTTAAAGGAATTAGCTAAAGACTAATATAAAAAATAGATTAAATACTTAAGGTAACTTATTATAATATATAAACTACTCTTAAGGGTATTTTATAATACTACTATACCTTTACTAATTTAATTTACTTTTTATTTTATACTATATACTCTTCTATAATACTAATTAAGTTTAGCTAGTAATATATTACTTTTTATAGTTAAAACTAGTATAAAGCTACTATAGCTTTACTATAAAACCTAAATAAAGGCTATATATAGGTTTTCCCCCCTATACTAAGGTTTTTCCTATATAGTCTAAGTAGCAGTAGTACTAGAATTAGGCCAACAGCCTAACTAGAGTAATAATAATAATAATAATAAGTAGTATTAGTTTAAGTTACTAATAAAAATATTATAATTTAAAGGTAAAGCTACTATAAAGTTAAAAAGGAGTAATATTTAATTAGGTTTATAAATAAAGAAGTATATTAAATAAATATTGTATTTTACTAATATTATTAAGTATTAATCCTTACCTATATATATTAACTATACCTTAGCTTTATATTAATAGTTTATATAAATTATAGTTTAGCTACTTTAAGTAGTAAATTAAAAGTAGCTAAAGCTAAGGTTAAGTAGTTTTTTATTTATAGTTTTTAGTTTCTATATTACTATTATACTAGCTATAGGTTAGGGTTTTAGTGCTAAATATATAAAGTAGGTTTTCTTTTATATATTTTAGTATATAACTTTTATTATATACTCTATATAATATATTAGGTTAGGCTTAGCTTATTTAATATTATAGTAACTATAAGTTATTAGCTTAAAAAGGCCTTTATAATAGCCTATAATTACTATATTAATTTTAGTCTTAATTTAAGAAAATAAGTATATAGTTTATTTACTTTTTTTTATAATAAAGCCTTTTATCATAATAAGTTATTAATATTATATTTTTAGCTATAGCTAAGTATTTTTATTTAACTATTTTTTTTAGTATAGAAAGCTTAATAAAGGCTAAAGGTTATACTATGTATATAGTATATATATAGTTTTAATATTTATTTATAATATTATATATATAAAACTATATAAAATAAAGACTTAAGTAGTTAATATAGTATTTTTATATAGCTTTTAAATAATACTAAGTAAGTTTACTTACCCTCTTTATACTAATTAAATATATAATAGCTATACTATAAAGGCACTATATAGTATATAGCTATATAGCTAAATTTAAAGCACTTAAAGTATTAGTAAGGGTAAATAATATTATTATAAAGTTTAGCTTTAAATATCTTAGCTTTATAAATAATTCTAGTGTAATATAGCTTATTTACTATATTAACACTATTAATTATAATAATTAAAGAAGATTAAGTTATAGTACTATATAGTTTCTATACTATAACCTTTATAAAACTCTATTTATTAGCTATAATTATATTTTAATAAATATAATTTTTTTCTTAGTTTTATATATAGTATACTAAAAAGCCTTTAATAATAATACTAAATATATATTAGTTTAGTATTACTTTTAGTATAAAAGCAGTGCTAACCTAGGGTATATTATTAATATAGGGTTTTATTATATTATAAAATATAATTATAGTATTACTATTACAAAGGTAGTATATTACTATAGCTATATTAGTATTTATAGCTTAATTAATAGCTATAATAGTTTCTTTAAGTAAGTAGTTTTATATTACTTTAGCTATAGTATTACCTTTAATAATTATTTTATAGTAAATATAAAGTAGTATCATTACTATTATAGCTTAAATTTATTAAATTAATATTTAGGTAGCTTTTTTAGTAGTAATACTTACCTAGCTTAGAGCTATAGTGTTTTTAGTATTAATAGCTTTCTTTATTACTTATTTAATTACTTTTTTTAAGTTTTTAATTATAATAGGCTTATTAAGTGTTGGTATTCCTTAGGATACTAGTGATTCTCTAAGGAATACTAGGTGGATCTGAGACTCAGTAACACAACGTAGGGTTTAGGAAGGTATTTGCAAAAAGGTCTAATTTTTATTATAATTAGTGCTATTTAAAGGGGCATTTTATAGCTAGCATTAAAGCTATAAAAATGCTATTAGATTCTATAGTGAAAACTCTATACGCATGGACTAATTAGAAGAGTTAGTTTCTATAGCTAATGTAGCTATAAATCTAGCTCTTTCTAGCTATACTATATTGTTATAAAATGCAGCAATTCTAATACTTAGAACTCTCTCTTTTATAGAAAAAAAGAAATTACTTATAAGTTATATAAAAATCTACCTAAAAACTATAGTTAATTATCTAATTAAATAATTAATAAAAATAAGAATCCTACCTTATATCCCTAGTATTCCTCTTTTCTTTTATATACTTCCTCCTTTTTCTTTATATACTTTACCTATTCCTTTATATAAATTATAGCCTTATTTTTATTAATAAAAGTCTTAAAAGCTTAATTTAGTAATAATTTTATTATAGTATTAGTAATATTATTATTACTATTAATCTACCTAATTTCTTTAATTTTCTACCTTTTATATAATTATTATAATACTATAATATTAATTATTAGTTTCTTTTCTTTTATAATACCTAACCTTATAATATATTTATATAGTAAAAGAGAATCTATATAGATAATTATTAATATTAATAGGATTTATAGCTTTTATATAATAGTCTATAGTATTATACTAATAGTATAGGTAATATTTATACCTTAAACTATTATATATAGCTTAAAGGTAAGAGTACTCCTTATAACTTTTTTACTTTTTATAAAGCTATATATTATAATATTACCTTTTAGTATAAAATTTAATCTAATTCCTACTTCTTTAGTACTAAGGATAATTATATATCTTAGTTATAAACTAAGGTTTTTATTATTTATAAAGAAATTATTTATAAAGATATATAAAGCTATAGTAGTAAATTTAAGTGAAATATACCTTAATTTATAGTTATAATACTATATTTACTACTAAATCCTTTTATTTAAATAAATTATATTAAATTTATTAGGTTTTTATACTTATATAGTAATAGAAAGGTTAAATATAGCCTTTAGTTAATAAACTAATAATATATACACTCCTTATACTCTTTATTTAATATATTACTGCTTTATAGTTAGCTTATTAGGTTTAATAACTTTAAGCTTCTTACTTTACCCTTTTTAGTAGAGTTTAATATAATTTTTATTAAATTTATATAAGATATATTTATTAAAGATAAAGGGTTTAGTTAGTATTAAGATTTATTTAGGTTTTACTATAAATCCTACCTTCTTTAATTCTAATTTCTTTATCTTTAAAAACTTTATATTACTAAAACTAAGGGTATTATTTATTTATATACTAATTATACTAAAGCATTTAATTATATTAAATAATATTAAGAAATATAGGTTATATATAGAAGTAATTATTATTAGCTTCTTATAATAATAGTAGAAATAAGTTACTTACTAATATATACTAGCTTTAGTAATACTATAAAGAGGCTTTATAACTTTTATTATAGTATTCTTTAGGTATAAATATATAATTTATATTAATAATTTAGTAATAATTAAGCGATTTAGTGTTATTTCTAATTAAATATATACTTATATAATATTTTATAATTATAAAAAGATATAATGTTTTACTAGGGAAGGTGCTAATATAATAATAAGCCTCTAACTTACTTATTAAATTATTAGGGATTATATTAAAATCTATGCCTTTTCTATATTACTATAGCCTTATATTACTAGCCTTAATTTCTTATATAGCTTATTTATACCTTTCTCTTTAATTTCTTTTACTATTTAAAAGTAGAAAAGGTATTAATTACTATACTCTTCTTTATTAAATATAATAAATTTAAAGATATCTCTTACTAGTAAAGTATTAATTTCCTTTTAATTAAATATTTTAAATAATTATTTCTTAGTAGTAATCTTTCTTTATTTATATAAGTTAACTATTAGTTTCTAGTTACTTTTTTTTTTAGTAAGGAAACTTATAGTGCTAAGTTCTTTATTATTTTAGTTAGAATTTTTAGTATAATTTAAGATAAGTAAGTACTTTTTAGGTTTTTTATATCCTTATTATAATAGTTCTTATAGTAATTAATCCTAATTTATATTAGTATTCTCTATCTTATTTTCCTTATTTTTATTATTAATTTCTTTTATATTTATAGGCTTTTTTATATTATAGTAATATAGCTTTACTACTATTAAGTGGAATTTTATAGGTTTATAGGGTAATTTTATAGTATAGGTTTTATAATTAGATAATAGTAATCTATAAGAACTATACTAACCTTCTTTCTTATACTAAATATAAACTTCTAATTATAGTAGTAGTAAGTATAATAAAAGGGTATTTAAACTATTTTATATATTAAGGGCATTAGAGACTTACCTTTATATAACGTAATGCTAAGCTTTATTAGTAGCTTTCTATAGTAAAGTAGCTTTTTACACTACTAATAAACTTAAGGGGGAATTATATAATATTTATAAATATACTCTAAATATAAGTAAAGTTAGTATAAAGCTATTAAGTTTAATAAAGTTATTAATAGCTTTAATAGCTATTTATAGTCTTTAGGAAGGGCTAAGAAGGTTTTCTACCTTATTTATAATAATATTATATACTCTTTAGAGAGGGGTATAATATTTCTTAACCTTTTTAATATTATAGTGTGCCTTAATAGAAACCTTTTTTATATTAATAGCTATTTAGTATATAATATACTAGAATTTTATAGAAATAAAGCTCTTTTTAGTATTATAAATAATATTATTTAAGGGACTTAAATAAGTATTAATTTAGTACTCTTTTAATGCATTTTATATATCTTAAGCCTTTTACTTTTAAAGTATAAGGAAGTATATAGCTTAAAATATAGTTACTATATTAATAATATATAGTATAGGTTTATTATTAATTTAAAGAATATTAATAATAATTTTATAGTTAAAGTTTATATTATTTTTTAGTATAAACTTAAATTATTCTAGGGCTTTACTATAAAGTTAATATAAATAATATTTATAAAAGTGTCTTTTAATAATTCTATTAGTTACTAATTTACTAGCTCTTTATAGTAGCTTTATAAGTCTAGTAACTAAGGGATAGCTAAAATATTAGTATAATTAATATATTTTAGCCTTTAAGAGATAGAAAGTAATAGCTTTATTAGGCTATAAAATCTACTAAAGGTATCTTTATTTCTAAATAATTAGAACCTTCTTTATGCCTTAAATTAGTATATTTTTAAGGTTATTAAGTTTTATATTTTTTTAATTTATATTAAAGATATAAAATAAGAAGGGGGTAGCTATATTAAAAATATAGAATTTAATAGTTTTAAAAGTAATAAAAATATATAAGATTTCTAAAGAAATTACTAAACCTATATTAAAGTTAACTATATATTAGCTAGTAGGTTTAATCTTTAAATATAATATAATTCTTTATAAAGCTATAGCTTATAGTACTCCTACTATAGAAATCCCTATTACTTCTATATTTAGTATAATTTTATAAAAAATATTACTAAAATATTAGTTATTTAAAATAAAGTAATATATTTTAAGGGTTTTCTTTTATATTATAAGGGTTATACTAAATAATTTATAAATAGCTATATTATTTCTAAGTATATATAAAAGGGATTTAGCTTAAGAAAAGATTAGTTTCTTATAGAAATTTATTTAATTAAATAGTTTAGATAAATATAGTAGTAAATATATAAGAAATTATATAAATATTAGCTTAGGTGTTATAGTATTACTAGTTAGTGTAGTAATATAGGCATTTAATGCCTTTTAAGCTAGGTACTTATTTTCTTTAGTATTAGTTACCTTAGGTTTTCCCTTATATTTAAAGAGAAATATATTAAAGCTATATTTAGAGAAAATTCCTTTATAGTTCTTACTCTTTTACTAAAAATCCTTAGCTTTCTATTATTTTTATTTTATATAGAATATTAATTAATATTCTACTTATTAATATATAAAATATTTATATAAAAAGTATAATTTTTATAGTAATTAGCTACTAAGGCACTAATTAAATAATTATTTATATTACTAATTAGTAAATATTGCTTTATTATTATCTTTTACTAAATTTAGTATAGACGTTAGCTATTATAATATTTTAACTAATTTATTAGTATATAAGTATTTATAGAGGTTTTTAATAACTCCTTTATAAGTTAGAGTAAAGTTAAATATAATAAGCTTATATTTAAAGACACTACTAATAGTAGTAATAAGCTATTTCTAAAGCTTTATATTTATTATAAAAGCATTAAAGATTCTATAATAAATATAATAAAGTTATTTTAGTATTTAATTAAGGCATTAAAGCTTAGTTTTTTTAAGGTTATTAGTAATAACCTTTTAAAGGGAAATACTATTCTATTTAATATAATAAAACTACTAGTTACTTTTAGTTTTAAAGTAATTCCTAATAGCATTAGTAAGGTTATAGATTATTAATCCTTTTTTAATAAGTTTATTAAAATAATAAGTAAAGGTATTTTTTTTTAATATAATTAAAAAAGCTCTTACTTATAATATTTAAGGAATATTATTTTATATATATTAATCTTTAAAGATATTTATCTTTAGAATAATAAAGTTATATAGTTTCCTACTATATTTCTTATTAATTATATAGCGTTTATTAATTTCTTTAAGAATATAATAGATTTAGTTAAGGGTTAGGTTTATTAGTAGTGTTAACCCCTTTAGTAGTTTTACCTAGGCTTTTTATATTAATAAATCTAGTAACTTAGATTCCTTTTAAATTTATTAATTAATTAATTAGGAATTATTAATAAAACCTTATACTTATAAGGGAATAGAAATTTATAGTTAGTATTATATAAATTAACTAAGAAACTAGCATTTAATCTACTTTTTTAATGCATTAATAAGAGTAGTAAGGGAAGTAATATATTATAAACCTTTTATTATAAAATTAGTATACTATTAGTAAAAAGGAAATTTTATAAGTTCTTTTATAATATTATTAGAATTCATTAAAAATCATTAGTAGTTTAACCTTTAAAGTCTTTATAAAAAGTATTAAAGAGTTAAAGGTTTTTTTACTTTAAAATATTATACTAATAGAGAATAAAAGCAGCCTAATTATTAATATACTACTAATTCTTATATTTTTTAGGTATATTATCCTAGTATATTTTCTATTTTAAGGTAAGAATATCTATATATTTATATATAATTTTAGAAAGGGAATCTAGTAATACTTATAATATAGTAGTATTAGGATTACCTTAGGTAGGATTCCTTAATAAATCTTAAAATTCCTTATTACTTCTATATAAAGATATCCTTATAATTAAATATTTTATATAGTTTTTAACTAGCTTTACTTAAGATTTAGCATTTTAGTTTTATAATCCTTATATAAGCTTTTAGTATAATAAAGGGTTAGTTAGTAAAATAAATAAGGGTTTTCCTATAAATAATAATATAAATTATAAGGAATTCTATATTTTAAAAGGTTAATACTAGCTAAACTAATAAAGGAATCTATTTTTATTATTAAAAAGCTATGTTTTTAAAAGTTTAATACTAGCTAAACTAGTAAAGGAATTTATCTTTTTTTAATATAAATTCTCCCTATAAGCATAATAGGAGTTCTATCTCTTTTAAGTAAATCCTTATAAATCTATAAAATAATATATTTTAAGAATAAATATAACTTATTAATTAGTGTTAGTATTCCTTAGAATACTAGTTATTCTCTAAGAAATATAAGATAGATTTAAGACTTAATAATATAATATAGGGTCTAGAAAGGTATTTATAAAAAGGTTTAATTTCTATTATAATTAGTGCTATTTAAAGGGGTATTTTATAGCTAGCGTTAAAGCTATGAAAATACCGTTAGATTCTGCAGTGAAAACTCTGCACGCGCAGACTAATTAGAAGAGTCAGCTTCCGCAGCTAATATAGCCGCGAATCCGGCTCTTCCTAGCTGTGCCACGTTGTTATAGAATGCAGCGATTCCAACATTAAGTAATAATAAGGTTAATATTATTATTAGTATTTTAAAGAGGGTTTAGAGCATAAAGAGTCTATATTAGGCTTATATTAAGGCTATATTTTTAATATAAAGAATAATATTTTATATACTTTTTTTTTTAATAAAAAACTTTTTGGGATTTCGCCTGCACTGCAGTAGCGACGTAGAACTGACTCTAAACCTTTTAAAAAGTATAAAAAAAGAATTATTATATTTATTTTACTTTATCTTTAATAGTATATTAGTACTAAAGTATAGATATAATAAATAAAGTAATATTAATAGATATTAATAGTAGAAATTATAGCTTTATATAAAGCTATTACTATTTTTTTATAAAGTAAGGTAGCTTTATATTAATAATACCTTAAGTTACTTTTATTTTACTACTTATATATAAATAAATATTAAACTACCTTATAATTAAATATAATAAAATTACTAAAATTATATTAGCTATAATACTAAAGAGTATATAGAATATTATTCTTTATATTAATAATATAGCCTTAATATAAGCTTAATATAAAGTCCTTATACTTTAAACTCTTTTTAAAATATTAATAATAATATTAATATTACTATTACTTAATAAGCTTATTATAATTAAAATTTAAAAGAAATAGTTAAATAAGTAATAAAAAAAGCTATTAATATTAAAAATACTATAGCTTTAAGCTAAGTAAATATTATTATTAAAAATATTATTTAAATACTAATTTAATAAATTTAAGCTATAATAATAATAATACTATTTTATATTTACTATATAATTATTATTAAAATAAATATTATAACTAAAGTAATATAGAATTACTTATTTAAAGAAACTATTATAGCTATTAATTAAGCTATAAGTATTAATATAGCTATAGTAATATATTATATTTATAATAGTAATACTATAATTATATTTTATAATATAATAAAACCCTATATTAATAATATAGCTTAAGTTAGTATTACTTTTAAACTAAAAGTAATACTAAATTAATATATATTTAGTATTATTATTAAAAGCTTTTTAATATACTATATATAAAACTAAAAAAAGAATTATATTCTTTAAAATATAATTATAGCTAATAAATAAAGTTTTATAAAGGTTATAGTATAAAAACTATATAGTATTATAACTTAATCTCCTTTAAGTATTATAATTAATAGTATTAATATAGTAACTAGGCTATATTATATTTGTTGGGAATAACGCATAAAGGGAAAACAAATACTAAAATGCATGCATAACAAAAACAACGTAAAAAGTGTAATTCTTGATTATCTATATTCTTCTTCTATGCTAAGAGCTAAGCTCGTAAAGTGAGGAAAAAGGGGGTGTTATGGCCACGCGTGCAGTCAGCAGTGCAGCCAATCAGACTGCGTGCATCATTGTAGCAAACCCACCCAGTCGCCTACATACGCTATATTCAGCGTTTTGCCTACACTAAGGTTTTGCTATTAAGAGCAATTCTAACACTAGGGAATTCTCTCTTTTTATAAGAGGAATTGCTTAAAGAGTGGCTAAAAAAAT
>SRPW01001351.1:0-10638 GCA_018360225.1 Claviceps pusilla | reverse complement strand
AAAAAAAAAAAAAAAAAAAAAAAAAAAAAAAAAAAAAAAAAAAAAAAAAAAAAAAAAAAAAAAAAAAAAAAAAAAAAAAAAAGAAAAAAAAGAAAAAAAGAAGGCTAGTTACCCAAAAGTCGTTAAAATTCATGAAGTCTTGTTGCACATGACTGTCCAAGGATTAACATAAAGAGCAAGTATTCGTTTCTTCATTCAAGAACCTACATCCAGCTGACAGTTGGTTCACTTTTTACCCAAGTATTAACATAGAGAGGAAGTATTTGTTTCTTCAGTCATGAACTTACATCCATGTGGCATTTGGGTCACTTTTTTGCCAAAAGTTGTTACTCCCTGTCAAAGTAACTGTATGGTTACCACCAGACTTCCCGTCGCCAGAGTATTTTGATAAATAATCCTTTGTAGAAACCTGTTGTTTTTCTTTTGGGAGCTCCTCGTCAGAATCCTCTGTATCCATCCGCCGTAATTCTTCACATAATCTTTCATACTATGGCGGTCGACCAGAAAGGTCGATGATATATGGATTTCCGGTTTCCTGACGAAGCTTATCAAATGTGGTTGTCGGATTGCGTCTATTCCGATCATCTTCATTGTCAACTTCCTCTGAGCGAGATCCTGCAGTCCCCTGAATATCGCGATCCGGATTAGGATTATCCTGCAGGGAATAAAACTTTACTAGCTGTAAGTCCTTGTTTGAAACAGTCGGATTTGCCTCGGGCATTGTGGCCGATCTTCTTGGTCGTAAAAAGCTGGCGGTCAGTATTCGTATATCACGAAGAATGACCTGGACACGGTCCGGCTGTCAGCCATCAAACAATCTGTGACAAGGAGCCGTGAGAGGTAGCTTGGAATCAAAGGCTCCTATTCACTTATATGCAAGATCCTTGGGCCCTTAGACAGCAGTGCCCAAGGTTGCGAGATATCTTTCATTCTAGGACGTCCTGCATCATGCCCGAAGTTGCCCGAGTGTAATCTTACACGTGTGACACAGTCAACCTCTAGGGGGCAATCTCCCGGACATACGTACGTGGTAGTATATATTCAAGGTCTTTTCCGGTACTTGGTCCGGAGGCCCTAGTTCTGTCATCAAAGTCGAAAGTCCGCGTACTGAAAAGACGGCTGGTAGGCTAGACGTGTTCATTCATCCATCATCAGCAGAGAGGGCAAGGAACACGTCCACTTGTTTTCAGCAACAACAACATCCACGACGAGAACAATATTTCGTGAAAAACCCACTGGCCCAAGCGGTTCTGAAAGTCGTTGACGCGCAAGGACTTTCCTTTCAGCCCAGTACGGTCAGCGGAGGGAGTGGTAGAAGTTACGGTGTATCTCATGCTTGATACATGCTCGAATGATATGCTCTAACATGCACGCCACAGCAAGGATCCATCTTCAGCTCGCCCGGGTGATACTGTCAGCATGGTGTCCACGGCCGCAGGGCTCACGGGCTCGCAAAGCGGAGGAATCGATAGCCCAAAGCCACGGATGCGGCGACTGTTTGGCCATCGTGACTATGCTGTGACTGGTCATGGTTGTTTTTTTTTTTTTTTTTTTTTTTTTTCAAAATAGTACCACACCGACTAAGAAGCGGACGTACGCGGCCGTATCCGGCCCCTAGAGTTCAACCCCTACTGCTTCAATTGCTCCATTTGACCATTGTGCCAAAAGGAGGATGCGCATCCTCGGATGGATGTGCGCTGCTATCATCTTGAAGTGATGTGCATGTGGATCTGGGGTCAGGATATGTGCAATTGAGTGGCTCGTGAGTCGTGGCTTCCCTTTGGTTGACAGGCACACCTGCCATCGGTCTCTGCCTAAACAGCATCAATTTTGTGGCTGGAGACTGTTGGAATATCTTTTTTGTTCGGCCGGAGATTTCAAGGCAATGAGTACTTGGTATATAAAAAAATATTCTCAAAAGTGCAGCCGCTATTGGGTGTTTCTAAGTCATCGCTTCGTACATTTTTGATGCCATTTAGGCAGAGACCCATGGTTCAATAAACGCAATCTCTCTTTTTTTCTTTTTCTTATTCTCTTTTCTTTTCTTTTTTCTTTTCTCTTTTTTTTCTTTTTTCCAAAACTGTCTCTCTCTGGATCCCCGATCCTCCTGGATGCAACCCGCTCCCATGCACCTCTGCCGCGAGCGGTTTGTCCAACGCCGGCGACTATGCGGGGAACAACAGGTTCAACTTTTCTACACCACACAGATGAAGGGGCGAGGGGGCGCATTGCACGAAGACGGCACATTCGCGAAGCCTGGTTCCTTGTTTGGCTCGGTCGCTATGGGTCATCGTGAGAAGGCCCCCGGGCGCACTTCTCCGAGTTGCGGGCTGCGAGTACATCGGACGAGATCTCCGCTGAATATGTCTTCCAGACGGCGGAGGAGAGCAGAGCAACCATGACAGGATGCTGAATTAAAAACGGTAGTAGAGTATCCAGCAAAACGCCTAGAGCAAGACGCAAGGGCAACATATCTGGCAGGTGGCGTTCAGACGAATAGGCAGCTTCCAGAGCATTATGGAGATGAAATACTCCGTCTATTACTTCCCGTTCAGTCATGGCTTGCGCTAAGACCCCTTCTTGAAAATACAATGCCAGGTCGTTGGCCGTTTGCTGGATTATTTGCAGAATCTGTGCCTTGAGCGCCTCAACACCAAGACCTGTGGCCGCTATGTAGAGCAGCACACTTCGAGGTACATGGATCCAGTCTCGCGGGGCTTTTCGGTCGTATTCGCAAGATTCGAGTGCTATTTTTTTTTTTTTTTTTTTGGATACTTGTCAGCGTCGAGGAGAGCGTTTGGTGGTATGGATCGACACCGACTTTTTGTGTACATGAACTGGAGCGTATTTGCGACCGCATTTGGATGAAGTTCAAGTTGGATGTCAATCGGGTCATGACCCTGACGTCAAGTCAGCAGTGAGCACTTATTTGGATCGTGACAAATCTTTGCTTTTCGGATAGTCCTGTACCCAAGGGTTCAAATCTCTTCTGCATGGAAGGTGCTGTTGAAAAAAGGTCGACTGGGGCTCTACGATACTACGATGTACTTCGAAGATTTGCGAACCAGCTCGGACAAAAATATCGGCGCCAAAGGGGCGGAGCCAAAGACTGCAAGGTTTATTCAGTCACCTGCAGAGAGACCCTTGTTCGGCACGAAGTCGTCTACTCACCTTTTGCCGGGTGGCGGCGTAGGCCCCTGCGGTTTCGGTTTTGATGGTGAGAATGTGTCTGATCCTTTGCCGCCAGATGGCCTGGAATCCTGTTGTTTTTGCTTTCGTACAGGCTTATCTTTGACCGTAGTTTCGTCATTTCCATTGCCTTGGCCGTTGATTCTGTCGAAGTCTGGAGTGATGCTAGGCCAGTCGGGAGAAAGAGTCGTCGTTGGCCGTCTAGTTGTCCAGGGATTTGTTTTGGGTGGCGACGCGGGCTTCAACTGTTCCATGTCTGGATTCTTAAGACCCCTCGCCAGGTTGTTCTTGTCGTGAGAAATGTGTTTCGAGGGTTTCTCTCGACCCCTTCCGCCGGATGATGACCTCGCCATGACCATAGGAAAGAGCCCGACAGGTGACCCTGACAAAAAAGTGTAAGAAGTTTTGAAAGAAGTTTTTCTTGCCGGCTCATGAGTTCTAACTATGCTGTCTGCGTCTTCATATCAAGGATGCCGCTGTTGAGGGTGAGTGTGGGTGTGGTGTGAGTAGCATATGCATGTAGCGTGTTTGTTTCCTCGTGGAAAGTTTGCCTCGTGGGCATGTAATGTGAATTCTGGCTCCCTTCCCCATGTACTATGCATGATTTTGAAGTGAAAGAAAAGTGAAATAAAGCCAGTCGCTCTAAAGCGGGTTGTGCATTTGGTCTTTGTTTGCCCCAGCCGTCATGGCCAAGTCGTCTTGTCCAACCAAAATAGACTTATTCCCTCAAAAAAGACAAAAGGTTTGTAAACACCGGTCCTGGACCACCCGTGCGCGCCAATATCAGGTCGGATTCTCTCCCAAACAACGTTGTCGATGCTCGTTCATTACTGCTCCCACTTGACGAGTTTTGAGACAAACAAAACGTGCTGATTGACCTGACCTGTTGACGGATGCGCAGCGTCTGCTGGGGCGATCAGGCTATGAACCCAGACACTTTCCGGAGAACAGGGCGGGCAAGACAGTGTTTGTAGTTGAGCCCTGCTTTGACACATGACAATATTCGGGGACTTGAAGACAATTGCTAGCAATGAATTGTTTGTGGCCGTTCGGGCTATTTGAACTTTTCCAGCATGTTTTCTCAAGTGCCAAAGACGGGCGTTGGAGAGAATAGCCGACGTCGAAGGCTTGAAGCACGTCGGAACCTCGGCACCTCGAGTATATGCCGGACGCTGCTAGAGCCCTGTTACAGCTGTCAATGATCAATCAAATGCTTTCATGTTATTCGGGATGTCCGGCTACCAAGTGGTCAATGTGGAGTGGGCAAACTTGCGGTAAACTTGGTACCAGGTGAGGTAGTTTGAACATGAAAGTCGTCAACGTTGTCCATGTCTGGTTGGCATTGAATGGGCCGACGCCAAGCCATTAAGCAATACGGTGGGCCGCAGACAATCCCAAAACGTCTTGCACCAAATTTGTATGGCAAAATGTTTAGAATTACCTGCACTCAACCGTATGTGTGTGGCGGCAGCGCACCGTGCAGTGCCGCCCGCGCCTCCACAATGGCCCTGCCCAGCTCTTCGTCGCCATAGGCATATGCAGCAGCTGCGTGGGAAACTCGCATCAAGCAGACAACAACAATCACAACCACAACAACGACAACATTGAAGCAACCTCGTTATTCGTCTGGTGCTTTGGTCCGCTTCAAGCCCCCCTAAGCAAGAAAAACCTCGAACGGAAAAGCAGCGCCTGGCTACGAACCAACCATGTCCAAGTCACTCGTGACCATAAGCTCCAAGGAGCAGCTGGACAATCTGCTCCAAAGCTCCAAGATTGTTGTCGCAGACTGTCAGTGTTGCTCTGCCCTCCCGTCCTACCGTTCCGTTCAGGAAGTCATGTGGTTATGCGAAGGAGTCCACACACCCGGCCAAATGGCTCTGGGTTGGCCTCGCATGCCTCAACCGTTTTTAAGTCCGTTTCTCGTCCTAGACCTCCTGCTCACGCTTTGATGTTGTTTTGCCAAATGCATGTAGTCTTCGCAACCTGGTGCGGCCCTTGTCAACAAATCGCGCCGGTATACGACGCACTCGCCAACGCGCTTTCGCGAGCCAACGCCATCACGTTCGTCAAGGTCGACACCGAACAGAACCCGGACCTAACGCAGGAGTACGAAGTTGCCGTTCTTCCGACATTTATACTCTTCCAGGATGGCAAGATCATCCAAAAGGTCAGAGGCGCCAATCCGGGCGAACTCCGCAGAATCGTTCAGAAACTGGTGACGGAGGTGGATTCCCTGGGCGAGGGTTCCAGCTCGGGAGGCGATGGGTCCTGGTTTGGCGCAGAGATTCCGCGAGGCTACGGCGACATTACAGATCAGATCGAAACCAGAAATTGCGAGCTGCTGAATGCTGAGGAGGGAGCGGGTTCTGTTGCGGTGCTGTTTGAGAGCAGCAAGCCGAACGCCTTGACCAAGGGAGAGAGCTCGGCAAAAGACTATGTGCAGAGCGGAGCTGATGACCAGCTTCTGCTGTTTGTTCCTTTTCAGGGATCTGTCAAACTACACACGCTACAGGTACGAACGGCGCTGCTGTTTATTTCTCATGCTCAATATAAAATGGCATAAACATGAAGAAGAAGAAGAAGAAGAAGAAGAAGAAGAAAAATCGGAGGAGGGGGAGAACATGATCACCTGTGCTAATCTAGAGACCAGATAACGTCACTTCCGGAAGCAGGACAGGACGAAATCTCGAGACCCGAAGTCCTTCACTTGTACATCAACAGGCCCCAAAACATGGACTTCAACGAAGCAGACGATGAAGAGCCGACACAGATCATCACTCTCGCCCCAGAGGACTGGAACTCTGAGGGAACAGCAAATATTAATCTGCGCTTCGTCAAGTTCCAAAAGACTACCACTCTGATCCTGTATGTTCAGAAAGGCACGGACGGGGCCGATGCTGTCCGTCTGGACAGGATCAGGCTCATTGGCGACGCTGGCACAAAGCGAGAGATGGGTACGCTCCAGAAAATAACAGACGACGAATGAAAATGAGGGGGAAATGAGCGAGAAAAGAAAATCATCCATGACGGAAGAACGGAAGGGCATGAGTTATGAGATGTCGAAAAAAAAAAAAAAAAAAAAAAAAAAAAAAGAGGACACGAAGTGGCTTGCGTCTTGACGCCTACGATGCAAGTCATGGAGTTTGGGTAAAACTTGGTAGAACCGGCGTAGCATTCCCAGCGCTAAGAGTTTTTTATTTTCATTTTCTTCAAAAATAAATGAACAGAGAAGACAAGGACTCCCTAAAGTTCTCTTGTATGTGCTCTCTACGAAAAAATGTCACAGCGGCATAACCGCTATTCTGGTCCCAAGAGTATCAAAGCGTGGTACAAGCGCTCTGATCAAAGCAATATTGAACCACAAATGATCCGATATGTCCAGCATCCATGTCGACGATCCGGTGTAAGAAAAAACACATGGACCAAGTGACAAAGAAGCCGGCTTGCAATTATAATTTATCTGTGGCACAACTGACGCTGCGATGTAGATCCATGGGGGACAGGATTCGAGCAACACGGGTGAATAGTTTTCATGTCATGCCAGCCGCACGAGGGAAAAAAGGAGAAAAAGAAGAAGAAGCGAAGCTTACGGTGGAGGGGCGCTGAATTTATGTTTGTGGTTTCGTGAACAGGAGCGAGGGGTTGCTGAGTCATCTTTTTTTTTTTTCGCCTCGGCTTTTTCTGGTTTCCTTTTCTTTCTCCTCTTTTCCTTTTTTTTTCTTTTTCTTCCTTCGTGTTCTTTTGTGGGGGCAAGAGAAGGGAAGATGCTAAATTTATCGAAAAAGTGGAGAGAAACGAAGATAAAAAAGGTAACCAGACCCTCCAGTTGGTCGTTCGGAGATTGTTTTTTTTTTTTTTTGATGGATGCGTGGGATGTTCCATGGCGCGGAATGTTTATCGTGCGCCGATTGTGGGCGTGCATTTATTCTTAATTTGTTTTATTTTCCCGCGTTATCGTTATCTGCAGTTCTGTCGAAAATGGGCTTTGTGTATACTTCACTGTACAATGGAATTTTGAGCACATGGCCGGAATCCGCAAACTGACTCTCTGCATGTCTTGCTTCCTGCGCGGAACTTGGTCCGACCTTGATACCTTGATGTCTGTCCACAGTACGCCGAACTGGTTACTCCCGTCACTCTGGTCTGGTCAAAGCCAACAAGCACAGTTCTCGTTCTGGTATTCAAATCTCCCCCCACACAGCCAGAGTTGGCATGCGCCCATTGGACCGCCGGGACAAATAGCCTCCCCGCTAGGACGCGCAATTGCCATGACTTTGCATCTTCATAGGCTATTCAGAATAGCCACCGGTTTCATCGAAGGGATCAGATAAGTCCTAGGCCGTCCTTATCCAGAAAAACCCCCCCCCTCCATCCATTCCTTGGATGGTTTGGTTTGTGTGGAAGTCGTTGGCCCGTTTTTTTTTTGTTCTCTTGATTAGGCTTCGTGCGCTTGCGTTGGCGGTCCTTTGTCTTTTTTTCTTTCTTTTTTTTTTCCTTTATTTATGTATATGTTTGTCCCGAGGTATTACGACAAAACGGCCCTTCGTCAGTCGTCACAACTCGGGCCCGATATTGACAAATACCATTATGCGTGGCGGTTTCCCTGTCAGGTATTGTCATCATCATCGCCATCATGATTTGCCAACTGCTGCCAGCGTTTGCTCAGAACTGAAGTCCAATCCTCCAACGTAAACTCAGTGTGGCAAAGCTAGGTCGTGAGATTTTATTTTATTTTTCTTTTCTCTTCTTTTCTTTTCTTTCCTCTTTTTTTTTCTGAATCGTTTCTCGTGCATGATCTCGAGGAACCCAATATTCCTCCTGGGGAGAACAAAAAACAGGGGGAAAGGGGGCGGTCTCTCTTTATTCTGTTTCCTGGTCCTCGATAAGCAGCATGCCGTCTCTACCGTTGCTCGCTCCAAAGCTCTCGGGGAACCAGGCCGAGAAGTTTGTCGTCATAGTGAACAAGGAGCACACGGAGGAGGATTGGGAGTCCCACCGGCATCTTATCGAGCATTTATATATCCGTGAGAATCGGAGACTGGTGGACACAATGGCCATAATGGCGGCAAAGCATGGGTTTGGTGCAACGTAAGTTTACTGGCGACTTGCGCAAGGGGGGGGGGGCTTGTTCTCGATATTTTGTGCGACGTCTTGGCGCACGTGTTGTGACCAAGTGAGGCGAAAAGAAATAGAAAGAGAGGGAAGAAAGTGGAAAGTGGAAAACGTAAGCTGATGCTTGGTGCTAGGGAGCAAATATACAAGAAGAGGTTGAAGAAATGGAACATTCGCAAAAGGTCATATCGCAAGAACTCGGCAAGTCCAACAACCTCGACGCCACCGACCAATGACGAAGACGACGGAGACGATGCTGCTGCTGCTGCTGCTGCTGCTGCTTCTACTGCTGCTGCTGCTTCTTCCCCTGCTCCTGCTCCTGCTGCTCCTGCCGCCGTCGCCGTCGCGAGTCCCGCTGCTCGTGCGACAGATCTCGATGCAGCAGACGAGGCGGAAGACGATTGCGATGCGGCGGCCCAGGACCCTGGCACGTCAATGGTCGTGGCACCAGGCATGATGAGACTGGCGCCGTACACGGGTCTCGAGCTGGTCCTCGACAACGTTCGCTGTTGGAGTCTCTGCAAATTAGAAACGACGGACGTGGTGGCGGATCCCATGGTGGAATATCTGGCGAACCCGGGCCAGCCGCCCATCCAGGACAGCCGCACCATGTACCGCACATTCGAGCTCGTCTTTGACCTCTGGCACTACGGCAGGGGCCAGCTGGCGGGCATGGCGGCGAGGAGGGCGTTTTTCATTCTCGAGTTTGTCCTCATGGAGGATCACCCGGATCTCATCTGGCACATCCTGGACACCATCTACGACATGGTCGACCGGGGCCACATCCAGCTCCTGGGCATGTTTCTCAGGCACGCCGGTGTGCTGGCGACGGCGCGACTCGCGCGAGAGCATCCCCTCGTGGCCATCCTCCAGGAGCTCATCAAGTGTGATTACCAGACCCCGCAAGGCAGGCAGTACGTCTGCCACCTGCTGCGCTCCGCGTGGCTGCGCAACGTCGACATCCTCAGCGACCAGGTCGGCTCGCTCGCCCCCAAACACCTCTGGCTCTACGAGCAGCTCATCTGGGACGGCCGCACCGGCCTGCGCAAGGGATGCCAGCTGGCGCGGAAACGGGAGACGATGACGGCGGCCCTGTCCAACATGCATCGCGTCCTCCAGCATCAGGAGCGGCGGCGGCGGCGGCGGCGGCGGCAGCAGCAGGACAAGGAGGAGGAGGAGGAGGAGGAGGAGCAGGGCGTGGGCGACTCTACCTCTGCCGTCTCGGGCGTGGACCAACTACGCACCATGGCCCTCATGCTCGAGTACACGCAGATGGATCTCGTCAACAGGGACGAGGCAGAGCACTTGGCCCTGGACTTGCTGCAGCGCACGCGGCGCGGTGCCAACGAGAGCCGCTCCGACGCCAGATTCCACGCCTACGCCTGCAAGATGCTCGCGCGGCTGCAGGAGCATCGCCAGGACTGGGCCCACGCGGAGGACAATCTGAAGCAGGCGGTCGAGAAGAGAGAGGCCGCGCATGGGACGGGCTCTGACTTGCGCGTCATCCGCGACATGTGGGTGCTTGCAGGGCATTACCGGCGGGTGGGAAGGGATGCCGCTGCAGACCAGGTTGTGCAGGAGGCCGTCTCGCGAGCCGAGACGTTGTTGAAGGGAGTCGAGGAGGCAGCTGTTTTGCATTCAATGGGGCGGTCTCGAATGCCTTTCTTTGGATGATTTTACGACAGACGACAGACATGACATGTTTGAAGTCGACATGTCCATAAAACTAGTCCACACATACAGACACACACAGACGTACAGATACACACATGGTACATGTGTACACATAGATGTAGGAATAACTACACTCGACTGCATCACTGCATCACTGCATCACTACACACATGAAATAGCATATCCCGTCACACAATGCAACCCGGCCACATGCACGTAGGGAGTGGGTTGAGGTTGCGCGGCGGCAAGGAGACACCACCAGATCCATCATCCGCCACAATGACGTTGTCCTTTTTTGCCCTTCAAACGCCGCTCCTGCACACAACGCCCGGCTCGTCCACCCCGCCGGATCTCGACAACCCTCCCGATCCAATGCGCGCATGAGCTTTTTTCCAAACAGCAGGAGCAACGTTTTTGTTCATCCAGTGTGAATACATATTTTTTTTTTCTTTGTTGATTTCCCCTTCGGCACCCATCATGGCTGGGCCTCCCCCGAATTACTGCAAGTCACCCGATCCCACCCCTTCGAAGCATGACGAGCACCCCTCCCGGCCAACCCGAGCTGACCAGTGACCACCCTCGATTAGATGCCATTCTCGAAGTCTCCGAGACGGCGACCACGACGCAAATCCGAGATGCATATAAGCGGTACGCTTTTTTAGA
>SRPW01001350.1:0-10658 GCA_018360225.1 Claviceps pusilla | reverse complement strand
GTTATAAAAAAAAAAAGAAAAAAAAGAAAAAAAAAAGAAAGTAAAGTAAAGTAGTAATATATATTTATATATTTATTATAATAATATAGTTTATTAATATTCTTTAAGTAAGCTAGTTACTAAGTAAATTATTTAATTAGTTACTAGCTATTAGCTTATAAGCAGTAATTTATAACACTAGCCTTATATATAAAATCCTTCCTTTTCTTAAGTATAGCTTCTTTCTTTTATCTCTTTCTTTACTTTTTCTTCTTAACTTTTTTTTATTAGTTTTATTAAACTATTAATTATAGATTATTTTAATTACCCTTATTCCTAGCTTTTTAATATTATTAATATTATTACTTAAAAGCTTAAAGAATAGTCTTTATTTTTCTTTAATAATCTTACTTAGTATAATAAAGGTAAGATCTTCTATATAACTATTAAAACTTATATAGTATATAAACTATTTAATTTAATAGTATAAAATAAAATTAATAAATTAAAAGTTTTATTATTTTTTTTAAATCTTTATACTTAATAGTATTAATATTAATAAAGGTAGAGTTTTTATATATTTATTAATAAGCCTTTAAAAGAAAAAGCTTAAGAATTAACTAAAGTACTTTATAGATTTCTTTAAAGCTATAAACCCTTAAAAGAATCTTTTTAAAGATATTTTATATACTTATTTAGAGCTTTAAAAGCCTATTTATATTAAAAAATAGTATAGTAATATTTTTATTTCTATAAAGCTTATATATTCTAAGGGATATTTTATAATAGCTATTATAAAGCACTTTAAATAAAAGCTATTATTTCTTATATAAATATATAAATAAATAAATATAGTATTTTACTCTTTCTATATTAATATATATTTAAAAATAGTTATAGCTTTTAATAAGTATATAAGTATACTTTATTATAAATATATTTCTTTTAAAAATATTTATAATAGTGCTTATAGTAATTATATTTAAAAATTTAATAATTATAAGTAAGTATATACTTAAAGCTATTACTTAAAAGCTAGTAATTTTTATTTTTTTACTCTCTTTTTTAAAAAAAAGCTATATTTATTAATATAAAGAAGGAATATTTAAATACTAAATTACTTAATTTTAATAGCTTAAATAAAGATATAGTACTTATTATTTTTATTAATATACCTTCTCCTTATTTTATATTAAAGAACTAAATAAGCTAAAATTAAATATATTTAAATATAATAAATTATTAAAGAAAAAGAGAGAAAAGTATAAAAAAAAACTAAAGTAAAGTAGAATAAATAAACTATTAAATTAAATAATAAAACAATAAAAAAAAAGAAAAATAATAAAAACCTTAAAGAAAGCTTTTTTTATAAAAATAATAAATATAAAGAAAAAAGAATTAAACTTTAAGTAAAAGAAATCTTAATATAATTAGTTAAATAGTTAATAAAATATAATATAAGTAATAAAACTAAGGAATTAAATAAAATAAAGAAAAGCTATAGCGCTTCCTTTTTCTTAAATAATAAAGTAAGTTATACTTTATTATTAAAAAAAGTAAAGAAATATAGTAAAGTAAAAATAAATAAATTAAAAAAAAAATAATAAAAAAAAAAGAAAGAATTTTTAATAAATTAGTATTTAAAGAAAAAATAATATACTTAATATTAAAGTTACTATTCTTTAGTAAGTTTTAGTATTTATACTTTAATTTAATAGTAGGGATATTATTAAAATAATATACTTACCTTTTTATTTAAAAAATCCTTATTTTTTAAAATACCCCTTAAAAAAAGGTTTATTAAAATAAAAAACTATTTAATTAAATATATTATAATTAGTATTAAATAGAAATAAAGCTATAAGTTTATTATTTAAGTCTACTAAAGTTATATTATAATTAGCTTATTAATATAGCTAGTTATTAATAGTAAAAGTCTACTAACTATTACTATTAAAAATAAACTTCTTAATATAATTACTATTAATTATTTTATTAAGAATAATTTTATTTAAAGTTTAAAGCCTATAAGCTTTTATAATTAGTATTTAACTATAAATTTTAAAAAAGCTATTCTATTTTATTATTAATTTTTTAGTTAAGAATATATTTATTATATAATATATAATATATATTATATATTAAAATAAGATCCCTTAAAACTAATTAATTAGATTTTTTATAAATAAAAGCTACTTAATTTTTATTTATTTTAGCTATAAATTATTCTTAAAACTAAAGTATCTTTTTTTATATAGCTATAATATTTATATTTTTTTAGTTAAAAATTTAGATTTTAGCTTTAAAAAGGTTTTATACTATAGTTATTTTATTTTAATTAATAAGTTACTAAGTTAGAAATTTTACTTTAAAGAATAGTAAAGGTTTTTATTTATATATAAAGTAAAAGGCTAATTAACTATATAAGGATTTAATTATAATATAATTAATAAGGAGAGCTTATTTAAAATACTTTAGCTATTCTTTATTTAAATTACTTAATTTAATAAGTATAAAAGCTAAGAATTAATACTTTACTTTTATAAAGCTATTTATTTTAAAGTTATAATTAAAGGTTTATATACCTTATATACTAAGTTAAATTAAAGTATTACTAAGCTTTTCTTTTATTTTTAAACCTTTATTATAAATAATAAATAGTATTAATTTAAATTTATTAATTAAATTATTTAGAAAATAGTAAATAGCTTTTATTATAGTAATATAAATTAGCTTAGCTTTAACTTATTTTATAAAATTATATTAAGCTTTTAAAAAGTATTTATATTTATAATTAAATAGTAAGTATTATATATTAATATATATTTTACTTATAAAGTTACTTAAAGTAATAAGTATTATAAGCTTATAATAATACTAAGGTATAAATATTTAGTAAACTTTATAATACTATAGTATTTCTTATATAGTATTTTATATTTCTTTTTAGTAATATCTTTATTATATTACTTAATAAATAACTTTTATTTCTTTATAAGCTATTAAAAGGTAAATATTTTTAATAATAGCTTATTACTTATTTAAGTTATTAATTATAAGCACTAAGCCCTTTAAAAGGCTTATAAGTTTTTTATAAAGCTTAATATTATTAATAAAAAAATATAATACTTATTTTTTTAATACTTAAAACTTTTTTATTAAATAATTAAATAGTTTATTTAAAGTTATAAAATAAAAAATAATTTAATATAACTTAAAAGTATAATAAATAGTATTTACCTTTTTAAGTTAAATAATATAAAGCTATAAATTAATAAATTATTTAATATTTTTTTTAATAACTTTATTAAAGTTATTAAAAAGCCTAGGTTTTTTTTAAAATAATTTATTAATAGCTAAATATTACTTTTTAAAAATATATTAAATATTAAAGTTAAATAAAAAAATATAGCTAAACTAGTAAGTAATAATAATACTAAAAATATTATTAATAATACTTTAAAGTTAATACTTTAGAATTATTAAATTAGTTTTTAAAATAAAAAATATACTAAAGAGATATATTTAAAGCTTATAAAAAGTATAAAGTAAAGCTTAATATTTTTATTTAGTTATATTATATTTAACTTTAGTATTATTTTATATATTACTTTTAAACTATATAAAATATTACTTATTATTAGCCTTTTATAATAATATAATGCCTTAATTAATATTATTAATATTAATTATAAGTATAATATTATTATAACTTTTTAATATATTAATTAATTATAAGGTTAAGGTAGTTATAATAATATTAATAACTTTCCTTATTACTTTTTTATATTTTAAACTTTATTTTTAAATAGTATTTTTATATAAAAAATATACTAAAAGTAGTATAATTATAATAAAATAAAGTATTTAAAAATAATACAAAGTAGTAAAACTAAGAAAAAAGTAAATATTCCTTATATTTTAATAAGTAACTTATTTTTTAAGCTTAATAATTTTTTCTTTAGTAAGTTTATATTTATATATACTATAAATATAGCTAATAACTATAACTATAAGTTAATAAAATTTACTTTTAATAACTAATATAATATAACTAATAAGCTTTAGGTTTAAAAGTATATTATTTAAATTAATTAAATATTTTATAATATATTTTTAAACTTTAAGTAGAACCTTAGTATTATTATATATAATAATAAGCCTCTTTATTATAATATTATTAAGAAAAAGTATATATACTTAAAGTATTAAGTTAAAAAAAATATATTTTATAATTTAAATAAATTATATAACTAAATTTATAATTTCTTAAGGTAAGTAATATAACCTTAAAAGCTTAATTAATATTATAATAATAGTAAGGTTTTAACTTACTATAGCTAATTTTACTTAGTTATATTTAAAGAGAAAATTAATAAATAAGAGTATTTTATATATTAAAAATTCTTTATTAAATGCTTTAATACCCTATAAAATACCTATATTCTTAATTATAATATTATTATACTTTATTATAAATAAAATTAATTTAATCCCTTTATTTTTCTTTATAATAAAAAAATAAAGGTTTTAATAAAAACTATAAAATTCTTTTAATAAACTATAATTTAACTTTTTTTTTAATAATTTAATTAATTTTAACTAAAAAGTAAGAGAAATAGGGATAAACTAAGCTTATTAAGCTAAATACTTTATAACTTTAATAACTTAAAATAATATAATAAAAGGGTTAACTTTATTAATATATAATAAATTTTAATTTAAAGTAGCTTTTTTATTACTAAGAATTTCTTTAAAAATATTAAGTTTTTAAAGAGTAAAATATTTTTTTATTATAATAATTATTTAATTAAGTTTTTTTTAAGTTAAATAAAACCTTTATAGGTATTTAAAAAACTATTTTATAATACATTTTTTATATTTTTTATTAATATTAAAGTATTTCTTAACTATATTTTATTTCTTTATTTTTTATTTTAAATTCCCTTTAAAAATAAATTTATTTAAAAAAATATTATTAAAAAGGTATATTTTTTAATTAATATATTTATATATAGTATTTACCTTTAAATTAAATACTTATATTTATTAAAATAGTTAAATTTCCTTAGTAATAGTATTTAGTTAAGCTTTTTAGCTTTTAAAAGCTTATTTAAAAATAAGTATTAAAATCTTATTTTTTTTTCTTTTATAATTAATACTAAAATTTTATTTTTTTTTTAATTTAAATTTTATTTTTTTTTAATTATTTAATTAAAAGCTTTTATTTCTTTATATTTATTTTCTTAGTATATTATAAGTAAATTAACTATAATTTTAAATAATAAACCTTTATTAACTATATTTTATATAATAAAGCTAGCTACTTAAAATATAATTATAATATTTTTAAAGTAATATTTTATTTTTAACTCTTTAAGGCTTTAATTATAATTAAATAATACTTATACTTAATAAATAAATAATATACTTAAAATTAAAAGAATTAAAACTATATTTAATATAATATAAAAGTAAACTAATATTTAAATATTTTTAAGAAAGAGTTTTATATAAACTTTATTTTTAAGCTTAATAATATTATTTAAATAAAAGATATTATTAATATTAATATTTATTAAGTATACCTTTAAACTAACTTTATATATAAATTCTTTTATAATTAAGTTTTTTTATAACTTATAATTAATTAAAGCTAGTATTAATAAACTTTTTAAGTCTTTAAGTTAAATTTATAAATAAAAGAAATTTTATAAATAGCTTATTATTATATATAAATAAATAACTTTATAAAATCTCTTCTTTTTATTTAGCTTTTAATTAATTTAAGCTAAATAAAATTATATATAATTAAATAAATTATAGCTTAGTTAAAATAAATTAATATAAAAAGTAGTTAATTTTAATTTTTTTTATAGTTACTTTTATAAGATATTACTAACTTTAACTATAAATTTACTAACTTATTATATAATAAATTTATTAATATTCTCTTTCTTTTATTATTTTATAAGCTTAGTTATAATTTTAATAACTTAAGTTATTATTCTTTAAGTAAATAATTTAAGTATTTTTTAGTATTAATATTCTTAAAGTTAAATTAATTTAGCTAACTTAAATAATTTATTATAGTAAAATACCTTTTTAATCCCTTTAGTATATGTTACGGTCTGCACATAACGGCGGAACCCACCACGTATAGGAGGGTTCCGCTCCCCCTTTCTGCTTGGAATGAACAACTTTAACCATACATACACTCGACCACCTACCTGTGACCTGAGTGTTCCTTCTCTTTATGACTTCATGACGTACCACACCTATTGTGTGAGTACCCCCAACTTACGTGTGACATCCAGCACGTAACAGTATAAGTAGTATACTTATTAATAATTAACTTAGCTAATAATAAAAAAAGCTTAAAAAGGTTATATAAACTTATACTTACCTTTTTATTAAAAATCTCTTTATAAAGCTAAGTAATAAAATAATTTTATAGTATTTTTTTTATTATTTATAATACCTAGCTTTTCTTTTTTAAATTACTTTATAAAAGCTAGTTATAATTTTTTATTAACTAAAAGTTTATTAAAAATCTTTTTAATTTATACTTTCTTTAGTATATTAATATTAATAGCTATATTAATTAAGCTAATATTTTTAATTCTTTTTAAGGTTATTACTTTAATTATAAGCTATAGCTTTTTTATTAATACTTTAATAAATATAAGCCTTTATTATTTAAGTTTATAAAGTAATAAGTTTAATTACTTAATAATATTATTAAAAACTTTTTTTTTATTAATTAATATAATTTAATAGTTTATAAAGATATTTTTATACTTTAATATTTAGTTTATAAGGTAGTTAATAATATAATTTTTAAAATACTAAACTTAAAAAATAGTTAAATAATAAGTATAATTATTAATATTAAAAAATAAATTATAAAGTATAAAAGAAACTTAATACTTTAATAAACTATTTTTAATTATAAGAATTTAAGCTTAAAAGTTATATTATATAAACTTAACTTTTTAATTATATTTTAAGAAGTTATAATAATTAAAATAATAACCTTTTTTACTATAATAAAAGTAATAATTAAACTAATATTTATAAGTATTAAAGATATTTAAGTAAATATTAAAGTATTCTACTTACTCCTTAGCTTATATAGTATTATAAAATATAAAGTATAAAATACTTAGCTTTTTATTTATATAATATAAAAAATTATATAATTAAGCTTACTTTTAAAGTATAATAATTTATAGTTTTTTTTAGCTTTTTTATTAAAGTATTTATTTAGCTTTTATAATTATTATTTTTTTTATTATTTTAATATATTAATAAAAAAAAATTAATTAATTTAACTTTTTTTATTTAAGCTTTATTAATAATAAAAAAAGCTAATTAAAAAACTTTTTTATATTTAAATAATTAATTATTAAAATAAGTATTAATAGTTTTAGTTAAGTTATAGTTTTTAAGCTATAAGTATATTTTTATATAATTATTTAGCTTAGTTTATAAAGTTTTATAACTTTTATAAATAAATAATTCTTTATTAATTTCTTACTTATTTATAAAGCTAATAATAATTTAATTAAAAATAGCTTTATAAATATATATAAATTATATTAAAAGAGTTTTTTAGTTATTAAGAAATGCCTTTAATATTAATATTTAATACTATTATAGCTATAAATAAGTATTAAAGAATATTTAAGAATATTATATATTAAGCTTTTTAAGCTAGTTTATTATACTTCTAGTTCTTTTTTAAAGAATAGCTTAATACTAAAGAAATAATATTTCCTTAGCTTTTTACTAAGTATATATAGTTATAAAAGTTTTAATATTTTTATAAAGCTTAAAAGTAACTTTTTTTTTAAATATTTAGTATTATTTATTATTAAAAAAACTAAAAGTATATATTTTTACTTTAAAATTCTTTACAAAATTAGCTATATTTTCTTTTATAAATTAGTTTATATTATAATTATTTTAAAAAAATATAAAAATACTTTATTTTTTTAAAGTTTTTTTAAAGAGTTTAATAAAAACCTTTAAGTTAAATTTTTTAATAAAATTATTAAAAGTAATTATAATAATAAAAAAAGGATTTTTAACTTAAGCTAAGGTAGAAGTTAGTTACTTTATATTAATTTAATTAAAAAAAAAGAAAATAAGGTTAATAATACTTATTTAAATTAATTTTTAAAGCTTATATTATTAAATATAAGTATAAATAATAAGTAAATTAATTAATTAAAAAGCTTATTTTTACTTATACTTTTTTTTTTATAAACTTAGCTATATTATTATTTAATAAGCTTAACTAAGTTATTTTTTTTATTAACTTTATAAACTAAAACTAAAATTTTAATAAAAATACTTTAAGTTATAAATAAAATAATATTTATAATAAAAATAATTATATAAGATTTAGTAAAATTAAGTATAATTAAATAATTTATAATTTTATTTATTTTAATAAAAAAGAAACTAATATTTTAAATAAATTTTAATAAAACCTTTAATAAGCTTTTTTTTTAATAAGTTAGCTTTATAGCTTTATACTTTAAAAACTAATAGCTTTAGCTTTATTAAATATAATTTTAAAGTAAGTAATTTTTTATATTAATTAAGTTTTAAATTATTTTTATATTTTTAATTAAATAATTTAAAAGTTTTATAATAGGTTTTTTATAGTTATTTATTTTAGTTTTATAAGTTTAGTTAATTATAATAAAGTTTAACTTTAAATTATAGCCTTTAATTATATATTATTTTCTTTATATAATAAAATAAGTTATATAAAGGCTACTTAATTTACTTTACTTAAGTAAAACTATTATTTATAATAAAAGAAAAAAGAATATATACTATATACTTAAAAATAAAGAGTATATATATAACTAAAGCTATCTTTATTATATTTTAAATTTCTTATATATATAAATTTAGCTTTAAGTTATTAAAGCTATATAAAAAAGAAATAATTAAATAGCTTTTTATTTAATTAAATAGTTTAAGTTATTAAAAAATAAAATAATAATAATTTTAAAATAAAATATAAATAATTATACTATAATAATAATTAAAATTATAATAATTAATAGCATTATAGTAATAAGTACTTTTATATTTATACTTTAAAAAAAAAAATAAAAAATAAATAATTTTTTTAACTATTTAAGGACTTAAAACCTATTTATATTATTTAATTAAATAGTTTAATTACATTATGCTAAGGTCTTACTCCTTTAGCCGCTACAATGCCTTATTCTAAATGACCGCGGTCTATGTTCCTTCTCCTGCAACACAATATATATTATTAAAAAAAGTAGTACTTTACTTCACCTTTAAATATATAATAAAGTAAATAAATTTACTAAAAATATATTTAATATTTTTATAAAAGTAGTATATATAATATAAAGCTTAGGTAGAATTATATTACTTTTTTAGCTAAATATTTTAATAATATTTAATACTATTTCTTATTATTAATTTCTTTATATTATAATATTCTTAAGTATTTTTAATTTAATAATAATATAAACCTAAGCTTTTATTACTAAATATAGTATTTTATTTTACTTTAATAATTAATTAATAAAAGCTTTATTTATAATTATTAGGGTTTTATAAAGGTTTTTAATTTTTTTAATTTTTTTTTATTATATATAATTTTTCTTTATACTTAGCTATATAAAGTAAATTATACCTTTACTTTTAAGCTTTTAAATAATATAAATATTTTTACCTTTAATTATATATTAAAAAAAATCTAAGTTTATTTTAAAAATATATAAAAAATATATTAATTGTTGGTATTCCTTAGGATACTAGTGATTCTCTAAGGAATACTAGGTGGATCTAAGACTCAGTGACAACATAGGGTCTAGGAAGGTATTTGCAAAAGGTCTGATTCTATCCTAATTAGTGCTATCTAAAGGGGCATTTTATAGCTAGCGTTGAGGCTACGAAAATGCCGTTGGATTCCGCGGTGAAAACTCTGCACACACGGACTAATTAAAAGAGTCGGATTCCGCGGCTAATGTGGCCGCGAATCTGGCTCTTCCTGGCTATGCCATGTTGTTATAGAATGTAGCGATTCTAACACTTAGAATTCTCTCTTTTATAGAAAAAGAGGAATCGCTTATAAGTTATGTAAAAATCTACCTAAAAACCACGGTTAATTATCTAATTAAATAATTAATAAGACTAAGAATCCTATCTTATATCCTTAGTATTCCTCCTCTCTCCTATATGCTTCCTCCTTCTTTTCTATATACTTTACCTATCCCTCTATATAAATTATAGCTTTATTCCTATTAATAAAGGTCTTAAAGGCTTAATTTAGTAATAATTTTATTATAGCATTAGCAATGTTATTGTTGCTATTAATCTACCTAATTTTCTTAATTTCCTACCTTTTATATAATTATTATAGTGCTATAATATTAATTATTAGTCTCTTTTTTTTTATAGTACCTAACCTTATAATATACTTATATAACGAAAGAGAATCTATATAAATAATTATTAGTATTAGTAGAATTTATAGCTTTTATATAATAGTCTACAGCATTATGCTAATTATATAGGTAATATCTGCGCCTTAGACTATTACATATAGCTTAGAGGTAAGAGCACTCCTTATAACTCTTTTACTTTTTATAGAGCTATATATTATAATATTGCCTTTT
>SRPW01001349.1:0-10669 GCA_018360225.1 Claviceps pusilla | reverse complement strand
AAAAAAAAAAAAAAAAAAAAAAAAAAAAAAAAAAAAAAAAACAAATAATTATAATAAAATATCCATTCTTATTCTAATTGCCTAAAATTTAATATATAATTTTTTTATTATTTAAAGTTTTAGTAAAAATTCCTTTAAAAGTTATAGAAAGATTAACATCCTCTATTTCCTTATTTAATGCAGCTATAGACTTAATGAAAACTAAGACTATTGTCCGGTACGTCCTTAAATAATAATTATTATTACTATTAAGGCATGGCATATAATTATACTAAAATTCCGTTTAATCCTTAGCTAACTAATATACTAATATTAGCTAAAGCTTTATTCTAAATTAAAAGAAAGGGAATAGAAAACTTATAAGTTTTTTAGGTATTATAAATAAAGTATTGTAGAGGGCTTAGGCAGCAGACACTTTAGTATTGTATTTATTAATATTTTCCTAAGATTCTATACTAAATTAGTACTGCATTCTATTTTTATTAAAAAAAGGGAATTCTATTCCTTACCTCTAACTATTTTTAGTGGAATTAGAGACTATTTTTACGGCAATAGTCTAAGATAAACTATATAAACGTGGAAAAAAGGTTGCAGAAATGCTCCTATATCTTAATTCTATATACTAAAAATTCTTCACTAGCTAAATATATTAATTCGCTTATAAATATACGTGCCTTAACAAAATTATTGCAGTATACTAGTAATAATTTTAGCATCTAGGCAAATTATTAGTATATTCCCCTTAATTTTAGTACTAATACTTACTCTATAATAAAAGGATGTGGCTAAAGTATAATAATAGCATTTTATACTATTAGGAATGTCCTTATAAAAAGTTAATAAAGAGGCAAATTACCCCTCTTTTACTATAGTTTTTAAAGCAATAAGTATTGTTTTTAGATATTAAATACATTTATTAACTTAAATAGCAATAGTAGTATCTTCTAGCATAGCTTTAGCCTAATTCTACACAAATTTACTTAACTTAGCGTAGATATAAGAATAAGTAGGAGTTATAGTTAATTATAACTTCTTTTCTTTTTTTAAAGTTATAAAAACAACCAGAATCCTAGAGGATTTAGACGCTAATCTACTAAGTTAAATTTTCTTTATAGCCTTCTCTACTAATTTCTCTAGTTAACTTTCCTTACATTTATTAGCGTAATAATAAGTATAAGAAAGCGGAGAGCTTAATTCCTTATTTAAATTAAGAGTAATTGTTTTAGCTCTCTATAAGCAATAACTAGACAAGGAAAAGGGCACCTAATTCAACCCTTTAGTACTAGCATTAGAAGCAGAATTACACTATAATTCTGCCTAATATTCTAAGGCAGGATAACCAATAAGACTAGTATTAAATAAAGGATTAAATACAATTAAATAGTATACTAAGCAAAAAATAATTAATACTAAAATCTATCTTAAATTAGAATACACCTAATATACCTAGTTCTCTAGGTCCCTAAGGAAATCGAATTTTTAATAACTTAGTTCTATCTAATTAATTGATTTTTTCTATTTTAATTACGATTCCACAATAACTAGTTAAATCCTAGATTGATTTTGTTGGAATCGTCGGAATCGCTGCATTTTCCGGGTCAGAATGTCAACAACGGGTAAATCCGTATTGACCCGGATTGACCTGGCCAGCCGAGCCACGAGGGGAATCCGGCTATTCCTATAGGTCGGAACCCTTAGCGAAAACTCTGCACATCCCGTGGCCTGCCGTAGCCTCCCACGGAATATGCTATAAAGACCCCTTTAGCTAGGCTATACACTTAGAAGAAAATAAGAGCACCTTAAGATACATACAGACCCTATAATGATAGTGATGTCCTACATTGTGCCCTTTACCTATATTATCCTAGGATAAATCCTAACACTAATTAGTAAGCTCTCTTATCCTTAATAATATACTTATAGATTAGCTAGGAATTATCCCTAGAAGAGATAAGTGCTTCCTATATATTATGGAAGTGCTTGTGCTAAGAGAAGAAGGTTCCTTTGCTATATTAGCTAGAATTAGGCTTCTAGAAACGCAGCTTCTTTATGAAAGAAATAGATTCTTTTTCGCTATATTGGCTAGAATTAACCTTTTAGAGCATAGAATCTTATGGTTTACACTGTTATCTATAGGAAAACCTCATCCATTAACTAACTGACCCTTCGTTATACTAAAGCCTATATAGGGATTAACTAACTAGGACGAAATCTCGGCTAAAAGCCTGCCGAATCCGATATCTAGAATATTAGACTATCTGATTATAAGGATGTCAACCTACGAAGAAGGTTCTCGCGACCCTTTATAAAGTAGTGCTAGTGATACTGCTTCACTATAAATGTCGCTAGATGCAGACCCCTCCCTCCCCCTAATAATCTCTAGATTTAGAAGAATTATTAGCCCTAACTAGGGAATTTATTATAAGAATGAACTAGAAAAGCGTTAAGACTATTAGTACATCATTGACTAGATAGCCTTTATCCTAGACTACTATTTTAAAGCATAGTGGAAAGGTTTTAAGCTTTTTAACGTATTTTATAAAGACTTTGCTAATTAGACTGCTAAAGACTTTAAAAGGGTACTATTAAGCTTATATAGGGAATTATATATATTCCTTAGGTAAAGAGATGTTTCTATAAGAACTAGCTGTGGATACTACGCTAACTCCCTCGCTGCCCTTATTATAGCCTTAGAAGAGCAGATTAAAGCATGGTTTCCTAGCTAAGCTGCCCTTTAATAACCTCCTCCTTTTATAGTAAAGCCTGCAACCTCCTTATAGAAATCACAAGATGCCTATTTAATTAATCAGTAAATGCGCCAAAACCCACGATCAATTGACCTCCTATTACAATAATAAGGAAGAACCCAATAACTAGTCGAATTTTCGCCGCCGCTAACGGCGTTAACCCTAACAACGACAATGACCCCTAACTAAGCCCGCTAAATTCTCTTAGACATCAGCAAAACCTATATAAATAATAAGAAATATAGCGGAAAGATGTATAACTTCCTAGGTCTAAAGATGCTTATCTTTAAAGACTAATGCCTACGAAGTTATATGCCTAAAGAGCTATAGGCAAGAGCATTTCTAATTATCCTTAAAGATAATGCCCTTGCCTACTATATCTATAAATTAGCTAGAAAAGGCCTTATAGTTAGAGACCTAGCTAATGCTATTAGGAATCACTTTAAGACTAAAAGCAATAGATAATTTTATTATATAGAGTGGAATTCCCTAACTTTTTAGAAGGTTTCTTTAAAGAACCCTAAGAAGAATAAGCTTTAATGCCTTAAATTGCTTATTAAGCAGCTCTATTATATCTACTGTAGACTTTACAACCCTTCCACTAAGGATATAGAGCTTTAGCAATAACTAATTGCCGCTATTAGTAGCGTGCTAGAATTTAGGCTTGCAATATTTTTAAGCTCCCCTACCTTTAAGGGACTTATTAGAGACCTTTATAAATACCTATAAATTATATAACTAGCGAATTTGTGGTTATCTTAATCGCTAACTGTGGCTTCCTTCCGAAACTATAAAGAAGCCCACCGCCACTATAAAGAAGCCCATTGCTACCACAAGCAATCATTTAATCAGTTCCTTAGTGACCGATCACAATAACAATAACAAGGCTTCCCTCTAGTGTGCTTTATGTGCCGTAAACTTAGATGTTGGTTAACATTCTATATAGCATAAGAGCAGCAAAAAGCTAAGGAGAATTAGTAGAAGAGCCTAAAATATAAGGGATAACCCTTAGAGCAAAAATATTATGTGTTTTTACACGCATTCGAGGGACAACCCGAACCTGAGTCTAACTCTGACGCTAATGACACACATCCGGCTTAGAAAGCCACAAATGCATTCAGGGCAGCCCCCTAACTAACCTTTACCTATAAGGAGTATTCTAACTAACGAGTTAGATAATTCTATAAAGAAGAAGAGAAGAATTGCAAGGGGTGCAGCCCTAGCTAGGGTATATAACAAGAAATGTATAGGATTTGTATATAAAAGAGCGAGCTTCTATAAGGAGAGGTGGGAAGGACTTTAGAAAGTCCTATTTATTGTTTTTCACTTCTTTTCTTTAGTAGACCTATAACCTATCATTAGATTAGATAGTCTATCTATTTTTTTATATATAGAACCCTGTTTTTTAAGACTTATGTAAGCTTTTTTAAGCGATTCCTTCTATAAAGAAGAGAGAATTCCTAGTGTTAGAATCGTTAGAATCGCTGCATTTTCCGGGTTAAAATGTTAATAACGGGTAAATCCGTATTAACCTAGATTAACCCGGCCAGCCAAGCCACAAGGGGAATCCGGCTATTCCTATAGGTCAGAACCCTCAGCGAAAACTCTGCATATCCCGTAGCCTGCCGTGGCCTCCCACGGAATATGCTATAAAGACCCCTTTAGCTAGGCTACACACTTAGAAGAAAATAAGAGCACCTTAAGATACACGCAGACCCTATAATGATAGTGACGTCCTGCGTTGTGCCCTTCACCTATGTTATCCTAGGATAAATCCCAACAGATTTAACGTCTAAGACTTTCTAGGTCCCGTTCTTTAACAATTAAACGCTAGAATATAGTATTAGGGATAGTTTCTTAGCTAATTCAGATATGATTAACGAATTATATATAAAGAAATAATACTGTAAATATATCTAGAATTAAAAAGATTTAATAAGAGGATTGGGATATAATGTGTAAAAGAAGAAATTATAAGACGAATTCCCTGCTAAACTAAATAATCCACATTATACCTATAATTACGCATTAAATTAGTAAATATTACTAGTCCTAAATCAGTAATATAAACAAACGGAAATACATATCCTAAATTAGAAAGACAATAAATAAAATATATATAAACAAAAATATAATCCTAAATTAAAAAAAGGGACTAAATAAATATACACCTCTAATTATAACAACATTAGGTTAATATCACCTTAAAGGGGGGATAATTATTATGCCTAATTTAATGTGTGTAGAAATTCCGATCTAAATATTATATACACCCTTATTCCAATTTATTACCTAATTAGAGAAGAGTGGCTATCGGAACAAATTGGATATCTACGCATCAGTAGCGTGTCATAGAAAGGAAGGTACTAGGGAATAGGGAATATTCCTTTAGGATTTAATAGGGAATTATTTTAAGAAAAAGAAAAGAAAGATAAGTCTTAGTCTAGTAATACTACTAGTCCTACCTTTAATCTAAGAGGGAATTCGGATCATATTCGCTCTACCTAATCGCCCCTGATTTCCGTGCGACTAGCATAACACTATTAAAGTGGGTTTTTATATATAAATTTAATAAGAAGGGAACTTTAAAGAGATGTAAAGCATAGATTTATATAAGAGGAGACCTATAAGAAAAGGCTACAATTAAATGAACCTATGCTATAACACTTACTGTATATAGTTTTAGAATATTTATAGCTTTAGTAGCTAGGTTTAATCTTAAAATAAGGCAATTTAATGTAAAAAACGCGTTTTTATATGTAAGGTAAAGCGTAAATTTAATACTAGTAATATATAAGCTACCTAAAGGTTTTAAGATAGTAGACAAATATATAGAATTACTTAAAGCATTATATAGACTATAAGACTCACTATAATTATAGTTTAAGGAGCTAAGTATAAAGCTTAAAGAACTAGGGCTTAAAGCATGCCTAGAAGAGCCTTATTTATTCTATATAAAAGAGTGTAATATATTTATAATATTCTTTATAGATAATATTATTATAGCTTTCTATAAAAAATAATTAACTAAGGCAGAAAAGCTAATCTAAGGACTTAAGAGTGCGTATAAACTAAAGGATAAAGGCAACATATGTTTTTTCCTAGGCATTTAGGTGCTTTATAATAGAGAAAAATAAAGGATTTACCTAAGCCATAAAGCATACATTAGTAAAATTAAAGAAAAATTCAGTTAAGTAGGCAATAGATTTTTCCTTACTATTCTAATCCTAGCTATAGAGTACTAAATCTCTCTCTCCCTCAGGGACAGTGGACCGTTGACTAGACCAGAATGTCTGCCAGAAGAGTTACCCGTTCAACTAGCCGTGACCTCGCCACGACCTCGCGAGATGCTGGCTGTGTGCTGGGCACTGTTAAAGAGGAGGGGCACCCTAAGATTAGGAATCCTAACCCTGCCTACGTAAACGATAATAACGCTAATAAAGAAATGGACCTTAATAGGATAATTAAAGAAGTAGCTTAGTTACTGTAAGCCGCCTAAGTGGCTAATAAGAGAAGGAACCTTAAGGCGCTATAGAAGTCCCTTAAGGAAGTTAACCTTAGTGGAAACTATAAGAGCAGTAAGCTTAGCGTTATTAGCACCCCTAACATTAGTTATACTCTAACCCCTAAGCTATAGACTTACCCTATAGTTGCAGCGCCCCTTATATGCATAGGACTTGCAAAAGCCTAACTTAAGGCTTCTATATATAGAGGCAATACCTATAAGAGCCTCTAGAATTTCTTATTAGACTTGCATATAGCATTCACTATAGACCCTTATATATTCCTTAGGGACGCTGCTAAGGTAGCGTATACTAGTAGCTGCCTTACTAATAATATAAAGCGCTAGTGGATGTAATATACTGCTACTAATAGCTTTATAGACTTTAAAGAATACACTTAAATAGGATTTATAAAGTAGCTTAAAATAGAAACTATTAATAAGAATGCATGCTACTTAGAAGCCACTAGGGTGCTAATAAACCTCTGCTAGAATAATTAAATATTATTCTAAACCTTCTTTTAAAAATAGAGTAAAGTTAAGGCTAAGCTCTCTAAAGCTATTCTAGAATAACTCTAAATTTATATATTTCTAAATAGCCTTAACCTTACTACTAGGAAGTAAATACTAAGCTAAAAGTTTCTTTAAAGCTAGAATTACCTTTAGGGCTAAGGTAGGAAAGCTAAAGTTGCTAATAAAGGATCCCTAAGTAATTAAAAATAATTAACCTTAGTAGGATATAAGTAATAAAGATTGCGCTCTCTAGTAGCAAGCTAGGAGCAATATAACTATAGACCTTTTAATAATAGGGACTCTAATAATATTTAGTGCTATAAGTGCTAGAAGGATAGGTATATCTCTCTAAGGTGCCTAAAACTAGACTATACTATTTATAAAAGTAATTAGTATACTATAAGCTAGCACTGCCTATGCTATAAAGTCCTAATGCCTAGAACCTTAGATATAAACTTAATCCTAATTAATACTAATAGGCCTTAAAGGCACACTCCCTTTATAACTAATACCTTTTATAAAATAAACACTTTAGTTATTAATAAGAATAAAAATAAAGAGATAAATAATAGAATAAGGATAAAGGCATCTATATAGTAGGATTACTGCTAGGTAGCTATAAAAGTATTATTTAATTTAGGAGTAGAAAGATTAGTTATTTACCTAAAAATATTAAATAAGGGAGACTAGGTAAATATAGAAGTAGATACTACGCTGCTAGCTAGTGCCTTAGGTAATCTACTTAAGTATAAAGGTATATTAAATAAGTTAGTTAGTATTACTAATAGTATAGGTTATAGCAAAATATATTAGGTTTACTACTATATTGCTAATATATAGGAAGACCTACTCTTAGGTATTAACTAGGTAAGGATCTATAAGCTATAAATCCTATCTTAGAATAATAAGACTTAGAGATATTTAATAATATAAGAATGCCTTATA
Organism: Claviceps pusilla; assembly: GCA_018360225.1. Classification (NCBI taxonomy): domain Eukaryota; kingdom Fungi; phylum Ascomycota; class Sordariomycetes; order Hypocreales; family Clavicipitaceae; genus Claviceps; species Claviceps pusilla. The sequence goes on along the minus strand of SRPW01001349.1, from coordinate 2,962 downwards.
TTTATAGGGCACTTAAAGCAAATTTACTATAAGAGAAAGAATATAATTATATTACTAGTGCTAGCTTTAGTATAGGTTAGGGAGATATTAAAGAATAATAAAGATAGAATAAGCCTATAAATAGTAAAAGGCAATATAGAAGAACCTTAGCCTAATATATAGAGTAAAGATAATAAGTAAGTAAGTAGCGACTTAGCTATAAAGAAGCTACTAAAGGTATATGCTAAGTTTATAGATATATTCTTAAAAGAACTTATAGGCTAGCTCCTAGCCTTAGGAGGTTATATATATGCAATTAAGCTAATTAATAGTAAGACACCCCCTTAGGGACTAATTTATAACCTTACTAAGAAGGAGCTATAGGTTCTTTATAAATATCTTGCTAATATATAGTAAAAAGGATAGATTTAATAATTAATAAGTCCCTTAGGTGCCCTAATCCTATTTATACTAAAGAAAGGGGGTTAGCTTAGGCTATATGTTAATTATTATAGCCTTAATAAGGTTATAAGGAAGGATAAGGCCCTATTGCTACTAATCTTAGAAATCCTTAACTAATTAAAAGGGGTAAAGGTAGTAATAAAGATTAACTTAAAAGATATATATTATTAGCTATATATCTATAAGGGCAATGAGTAGAAGACAGCGTTCTACTGTTAATATAGGCATTTTAAATATCTTATAATGCCTTTTAGCCTTATAAATACACTAGCTACCTTTTAAGAATATATTAATAATACACTAGGAGAGCTTATTAACACTATTTATATTATTTATCTTAATAATATTCTAATTTATAGCAGTAACCTAGCAGCGTATAAGGGGTATATTAAATAAGTCCTATAGAAACTCTAGGAGGCTAAGCTTTATACTAACCTTAATAAATATAAATTCTTTATAATATATATTAGCTTCCTTAGCTTTATAATAACGCTTAATAGTATTAAGATAGAGCCTAAGCGCATTTAAGCAGTAGTAGAGTGGTAGCTACCTTATAGTGTATTAGATATTTAATGTTTCCTTAGATTTATAGGATTTTATAAATGCTTTATTTAAGGATATAGTAAAATTGCTATTCTACTTACTAACTTATTAAAAGGAGATAATAAGGGGACTCTATAGCTAAGTAATAGTAAGCTAGCTATGTTTAATTAGCTTAAGTAAAAGTTTTTAAAAGCCCCTATTCTTATTTATTTTAATCTAAAGGCACTACTAAGGATAGAGATAAATGTATTAGCCTTTATAATTAAAGCTATTATAGCTTAGCTATAGCTAGGTAGCTAGCACCCTATTGCTTATATATTATAAAAGCTATTAAGGCTAAAGCTAAGATATATAACGCTAAATAGCAAGCTTCTTACTATTTAAAAAGCTTTTTAAATATAAAGGCATTACTTAGCTTATTTAAAGCACCCTATTTAAGTAATTATAGACCACTTAAACTATAAGTATCTTGCTATAAAGCTAAAGCTATTTAGCCGCTAGGTAAATGCCCTTAATAAGCTATACCTATTTAACTTTATTATAAAACATTAACTAGGTAAGCTAAATCCTATGGATAGCTTGTTCTAAAGACTAAACTACTTCTTAAAAGAGGCAGTAGCTAAAGCATATATATTATACTTACCGCTATTTCTTACTAAGTTTATAGCTAGTAAGCGGCATAGCCTTAATATATAGCTAGCGGCTAATACCCTAGATATTTAGTATAAGGTTACTAGATTATTACGCTAACTAGCCTCACTACCTACTAGAGAGAAGCCATAACTAAGCTATATATAAGCAATAATAAAGTAGGATATAATATATTTAGCTTAGGTCTTTTCTTTAAAGATTAAAAAGCAAGCAGTGTAAGAGAAATTATATAAAATAATATAAGTTAGAGCTAGTATGCTCTAACCTTATAATAAAATAAGTTTATAGCTAAAGCTTAATAGTCTAGGTCTAAATGCCTAAATATTACTAAGGGACTAGTTTATATATAGTATATATACTATAAGTAAGGGGGTAGGTAGCTAAGATATTAGAGTCTTAGAGAATAAAACTAAATATCCCCTTAACTTTATAAGGCACTTAGGTTAGCCCTACCTATTGTATAGTAGACTTCTACCTAAGGAGAGAACCTACTAAAAGCTTATAGTAAGGTTATTAGCTATTAAAAGAACCTCTACTAAGTTAATCTCTAATTAAGCTAACTATAAGATATTAATTACTATTGGAAATAATAGAGGTGGGTGCTGTAGAGCACAGCTTACTAAGGTAGTGGGCTTAGTGAGCGTGCACGTACAGATCCACTGCTCTGCAGAGCAGAGCACTGCAGCAAGCTGCAGTCCACTATATCTTACGAAATATGGAAGCTTTTGCGTTGCTTTTAGCACTGTTCAATTCGCTGAAGAATTTGCAATAATAATATCCAATAAATTATATCTAATATCTGACTTTGCAGGTGTGCGCGGCTGGCAAGAGTGATTCTGACGGTCCGTACGGTCGGCGGCTGTAAGGGGGTTTTTCACTTCCTTCCCTTATATACCCACCGACCATATCGGTGGATCCCGGTCGCTAGCTGGGCTTCGTAAGCCACTTTTTATTTTCCGCAAAATTCATTTGTATGGGAAAACAAAAAAATAGACTCACGGCCATACAAATTGGCTGCCAACGTGCTTGCAATCGGTTGACTTAGTGAAAATCAACGCGCAACACCAAAAAACCGATTTTTAAATATTTACATAGAAAGAAAGCCCGGAATTCAGCGATAAAGAATCTAGTCCTAAGACTTTTCATAAATTCCTCCTCATTAAGAAAAACAGCAAAAACACACATTATAGGGTAGCCACCTTCCCTGACTAAGCAGCCGTCAGCTGGCTTAGTCATCCCCTTCAATCCGTTCCTCCGTATCTTTGCCGGTTGCCTTACAAATCCAACCCAAAGACTGGGCCCACCTTGCAGCTGTCAGCCCGACTGC
>SRPW01001348.1:0-10676 GCA_018360225.1 Claviceps pusilla | reverse complement strand
GCTAGTATAAAAGTATTATATTTTTTTTTTTCCTTTAAGCTATTATTTTTTATATATTATTAAATATAAGTTATATATTATAATAATATATTCTAACTATAATATTTATATAGATCTCTAGCATTTCTATATCTATATTATATTAAGTACTATATTTTATTATATTTTTAGTATCTTTAGCTTATTAGTTTTAAAAACTTTTAGTAAGTTAAAATTAAGGAATATATTCTATTAATATAAGCTACTTTATAAGTATAGTTACTAACTTATTATATTTTAATACTTTTTTAACTTTATATTAGTTATATATTGAATATATACCTATATTAATAAAGTAAAGGTTATTAAAATTCTTATAAAATAATAGAATATAATAATAATCTTTATTATTAGCTTAGTAGCTATATATTAGTAATTTTACTTTAAAAATATATTAGTTAAAAAGGAAGGTATTAAGCTTAATTTATTTTATATATATTTATATTAATATTATAAATTTATACTTAGTAAGGCTTAAGTAAAAGTAAATAATTTTAATAATAAAAATAAAGTTAAAGTTAAGCTTTATTATTATATAGTTAATATAAGTTTAGTATACCTATATAGTAATTTTTTTTAATATTAAAAGTTCTTTTATTTTAAAGTAAGTGCTTTAGTTAGAAATAATTTTAATAAATAGTTATAAAGTTAGTTTAGAAATAATATATAGTTTAAATAATTATTTTATTATAATAAATAGCTATACCCTTAGTATATTAGTTTATATTAAAGTTAAGCTAGTATTATAGTATATATACTATATATTTAATTAGCTATTTTATTAGCCTTTATTTATTAATAAAAGTATAATAAATAATAGTTAAAGTAAAGGTTAATTAAAGCTATAGTTACTTTAGTTTTAATTAAAATATATAATATAGCTTTAAAGGTATTATTTATTATTCTTAAGTATTTAGTTTATTTAGAAATAAATACTTTAGCTATACTTTATACTTTATTATTAATATTAGTAAAAGTATAGTATAATTTTATATTATATATAATAATACTTTAAATAGCCTATATATATAAAAGCTATATATTATATAATAAGTATTCTTAAGTTAAAGCTACTAATAATATAAAAGTAAGTTATTACTATAATAGTTTTAACTTAACTTAGCTTTAATATACTTTTTAATAAAATTTATAATAAACCTATATTTTAAGAAAGTAAATAAATTAAATTAATTATATTATATTAATACTAAGCTAGATTAATATTATAATAATAGTATATTATTTAGTAAAGTATATAAGTTTACTTTTTTTTAAATTAAACTTAAAGCTTAATCCCTTAAACTACTTTTAATAAACTAATTATATAGCTTTAAGATAGTTTTATATTTCCTTTACTATTTATTTATATATAAATATATTTATATTATTAAAAAATTCTATAATAAGTATAAATTATACTACTTAAAGCTTAGTATATAATAAAGTAATATAAAATAGAAAAAGAATAAAAGAAATAAGTAACCTTTATAATACCTTTATAGTTATAAGTAAAGGGCTTATAAATTTATTATTAAAAAAAACAAATAATATAGTTAATAGTAAAGAAGGAGATTTATACTATTATTTATATAAGGATACTAATAGTAAGAAAAGTATAAAATAAATATTTTTAATAAATAATATTAAAGGCTATTAATATATTTAACTAAAGTAGTAATATAATATTACTATAGTATTATATTATTTATACTAATTCTATTAAAATACTTAATATAACTTTTATTAATTTATTTACTTTATTACTTATTTATAAATTAAATAATACTTTACTTAACTTAGCTATAAAGGTAAGCTAACTTATTATTATTACTTTTAATACCTTTTTAATAATATTAAAAAGTAAAATAAAGCGCTAAGCTTTTACTCTTTATTATTTTATTAAGGTTTTACCTAATTTATAAAAAATAATTACCTTTACCTTTTAGAATAAAGCTAGGTAGTAGTTAATATAGTAATATATATTTAGTAAGTAACTAAAGGTTTTAGCTAAGGGCTTATTATATACTTTAAAATAGTTAGCTAAAAGTTTATTAAATTTAAGTACTTTTTAACTTACTAAGCTTTTAATAATATTATAGATTTTATTAATATTAAAGTAATTCTTTATTAAAAATATTATAATATTAAGGTAATTATTAAGGTTTTTTAATATATTATTTAGCTAGGCTTAAAAGGAAGGGAAAAAATAATTAGCTAGTATAGTTATTTTTTTTAATATAATTTAATAATTATAGTATTTACTTTCTTATTTTAAATAAAGGTTAGAATTTACTATTATATTAATAATAATTTACTATAAAGCTATACTTAGCACTTAAGTTTTTATAAGCTTTTTTAATATATAGTTATTATTTTAATAATAAAGCGCTAAGTATTATACTATTTATTACTAATAACTTAGCTTTATATTTAAGCTATATTAATAATAAGCTACTAATTCTTTTTAATATAAAAAGTTTACTATTATTTTAATACTTTTTTTATATTTTAAATAGCTTTTTTAATATAATAGTTTTACTATAAATTTAGCTTAAAGCTACTTTAGGGTTTTTTTAAAACTACTAGATTTATAATAGCTTAAAGCTTAGCTATTATTTATTTTATATAATTATTAACTTTTATTAATTTATAAAGTAAAGATTTAGTAAGGTTATAGTAAAACTATATTATTACCTTAGTTATTATAAGATTATTTTTTATATATAGCTACTTAAAATAAAGTAAATAATTACTATTTAGCCTTAAATTAATATTAATATAAATTAACTATAGTATATAGTTAGATTTAATAAAGTTTAGTTTTTTTAGAAATTTAACTTTTATATTATAAATAGCTTATATATAGTTAATAATACTATTCCTTTTACTTTATATTCTTAAAATTACTTTACCCTATAGTATTATAAATTTAAGCTATTATTATATTATTATTATAAAGAGTATATTACTCTTTATTAAGGTTTAGCTATAATAGTTTTAAAGTAAGTAATATTAATTAAAGTTACTAATAAAAATACTATAATTTAAAGGTAGGGTTACTATAAAGTTAAAAAAAAGTAATATTTAATTAAGTTTATAAGTAGGGGAGTATATTATATAAATATAGTATTCCATTAATATTATTAAGTATTAATCCTTATCTATATATATTAATTATACCTTAGCCCTATACTAATAGTTTATATAAATTATAGTTTAATTACTTTAAGTAATAAGTTAAAAGTAATTAAAGCTAAGGTTAGGTAGTTTACTATCTATAGTTTTTAGCTTTTATATTATTATTATATTAGCTTTAGGTTAGGTTTTTAATACTAAATATATAAAGTAGGTTTTTTTTATATATTTTAGTATATAATTTTTATTATATATTTTATATAATATATTAAATTAAGCTTAGCTTATTTAATGCTATAGTAGCTATAAGTTATTAGCTTAAAAAGGCCTTTATAGTAGCTTATAATTACTATATTAATTTTAGTTTCAATTTAAGGAGGTAAATATATAGTTTATTTATTTATTTTTATAATAATAGGTTATTAGTATTATATTTTTAGCTATAGTTAGGTATTTTTATTTAATTATTTTTTTTTAATATAAAAGGTTTAGTAAAGGCTAAGGGTTATACTAAGTATATAGTATATATATAGTTTTATTATTTATTTATAATATTATATATATAAAACTATATAAAGTAAGGACTTAAGTAGTTAATATAGTATTTCCATATAGCTTTTAATAGTGCTAAGTAAGTTTACTTACCCCTTTTATATTACTTAAATATATAATAGCTATACTATAGGGGTATTATATCATATATAGCTATATAGCCAAATTTAAAGTATTTAAAGTATTAATAAAGGTAAATAGTATTATTATAAGGTTTAGCTTTAAATATTTTAGCTTTATAAATAATTTTAATATAGTATAGCTTATTTATTATATTAATATTATTAATTATAATAATTAAAGAAGATTAAGTTATAGTATTATATAATTTCTATACTATAATTTTTATAAAATTCTATTTATTAAATATAATTATATTTTAAAGAATATAATCTTTTTTTTAGTTTTATATATATTATATTAAAAAGCCTTTAATAATAATATTAAATATATATTAATTTAGTATTACTTTTAGCTTAAAAGTAATACTAACTTAAGCTATATTATTAGTATAAAGTTTTACTATATTATAAAATATAATTATAATATTATTATTATAAAGGTAATATATTATTATAGCTATATTAATACCTATAGCTTAATTAATAGCTATAATAGTTTTTTTAAGTAAGTAATTTTATATTATTTTAGCTATAGTATTATTTTTAATAATAGTTTTATAATAAATATAAAGTAAGATTATTATTATTATAATATAAATTTATTAAATTAATATTAAAGTAGTATTTTTAATAGTAATATTAATATAGCTTAAAGCTATACTATTTTTAATATTAATAGCTTTTTTTATTACTTATTTAACTACTTTTTTTAGATTTTTAATTATAATAAGCTTATTAAGTAATAGTAAAATTAATATTATTATTAGTATTTTAAAAAGGGTTAAGAGTATAAAGAGTTTATATTAAGCTTATATTAAAGCTATATTATTAATATAAAGAATAATATTTTATATACTCTTTAGTACTATAATTAATATAAGCTTAGTAATTTTATTATATTTAATTATAAAGTAGTTTAGTATTTATTTATATATAGGTAGTAATATAAAAGTAACTTAAGGCTTTATTAATATAAAGCTACTTTATTTTATAAAAAGGTAGTAATAGCTTTATATAAAGCTATAATTTCTACTATTAATATTTATTAATATTACCTTATTTACTATATTTATACTTGAGTATTTATATACTATTAAAAATAGGGTAAAATAAATATAGTAATTCTTTTTCTATACTTTTTAAGAGGTTTAGAGTCGGTTCTGCGTCGCTACTACAGTGCAGGCAAATACACAAAAAGTTTTTTTAGATCTATAATTTATATACTTTACTTAAAGATAAGTAATGATAAAATATAAAAAAGTAATAGCTTAAATAAAGCTTATATAAAGCCTAATAGTATGAAAAGTTTTATTAAATAAAGTATTATATAGTATTAATTAAAAGTTATAGTATAATTATATTAAGCTATTATTAAAATATATATTACTTTATTATAATTTAAAATATACTAAGGCTTTAGTATTTATTAGGCTTCTAAATAGCTTTTATATTAGCTATATATAGCAAGCTTATTTCATTAATATATTATAATAATTATAATAACCTTTAGTATTCTTTATAGCTAAAATAAATTTAACTTAGTATTTATAAGGTATATTTATATTATTATTTTAAGGCTTAATTAAAAGTTAAGTAGAATTTAAAATAAAAGAAAGTTACTTACTATATATTTTATTAAATTAATATAGAAAATAAAGTAAATATTTCTTAAAATACTTAGTTTAATAATAGAAAGTATTAAAATATTTAATATTATATATTTAGCTATAACTTAATTTAACTTTTGATTTAATTAAAGAGTATAAATAATATAAAAGTTAAGCTAAACCTTATTTTTTAGCTAATATTACTTTAATAAATAATATAATTAATTAAAAGACTTTTATTATTATTATTAAGTAAAGTTAATAATAGCTTAAATAAGCATTATTTTTTGTTTAATATATTTAAAGAATTAAACTACTTACTCTTTAAAGAATATTTAGCTTTATATTAAAGCTAATATATACTAAATTAAGTTTATATTAAACCTATAAAGGGCTATATATATACTAAGGCTAGTAACTAATAAGGTATAGTTATTAAAAGTAAGTTAATATATTACTAAGTATATATATTAATTTATTCAAATAAAAGAAATTATAATTTATAGTATTACCTAAACCTTTTAGTTTATATACTTAATATTATTATTAATTCAAGGATAATAAAATATAAAGAAAAGCTATTTAATACTTATAAAGAAATAAAGTATAAACTAAAAGGTACTTACTTAGTTTAAGCTTTAGTTTAAAATAATATTTAAAAGAAACTTATAAAAATATTATTAATAGTTTAAAAACTATTAAATATATACTTTAGTATTTATACTTATTATAGCTTTTAACTAAATATATTTAAAGAAATAGTTTATAATAACTATAAGGAATTAAGAAATATTTGAAGAGTAAGCTAAAAGGTTAGTTATAAAATCTATTAATATTTATAAGTAATACCTATTTAGCACTAAACAAGCTATAAAAAGCCTAGTATAGGCACTAACTTCTATAAGCTTTATAGTAATAATAATTATATATATATTATATAATATTTATTAATATACCCTTTTAGTAATAGTTATAATAAAGGGCTTAAAAGGTTATATTCTTCTTTAAATAGCCTATTAGGGGTAAGCTATAGGTTTATTAAATTAATATAGTTATAAAAGGCTTATATTATAGTACTTAAAAATAGCTATAAAATAATAAAGCTTTATAAGTGTTGGAATCGCTGCATTTTTCGGGTCAGAATGTCAATAACGGGTAATTCGGATTGACCCGGATTGACCCGGATTAACCTAACTAACTAAGCCACAAGGGGAATCTAGCTATTCCTATAGGTCGGAACCCTTAGTGAAAACTCTGCACATCCCGTGGCCTGCTATAGCCTCCCACAGAATATGCTATAAGGACCCCTTTAGCTAGGCTATATAATTTAGTAGAAATAAAGCCCTTTTATAATATTATTTACAATACCTATATTATATTAAGTGCTCTAGTGTTACCCTAGTATTCCTTAATAAATCACTAGTTATTCTTTTAAATAAATAAACTAATACTAATTAGTAGAATTTAACTATTTTTAGAATAAATTGCCTATTAATTTATAAGGTATTTACTAAAAGAAAAGGTAAATTTCTATCTATACTAAATAGGGAAATTTATACTATAAAGAGAGATTCTTACTAAATAATTTATTAAAAGGAGTTATTCTAACTAGCTTTAGGCTCCTAAAAAACACTAATTATCTAATTTATATCTAATTAAAGGCTTAAGAGAGAAAGATTATAATTTATATTATTTATTATAGGAAACCTATATTTATTTAATAACTAACCCTTTATTATACTAAAGCTTATATAGGGATTACTAAACTAGAACGCTAAATCTTAACTAAAGCTTATTAAAATTAATACTAAATATTTAATTATAAGAATATTAACCTATAGAAGTAATAAGGATTTCTAAGACCCTCTTAGAAATCTATTTACTAATATTATATTATAAGTATCTTCTAAATCTCTCTCTATTATTAGAAAATATATAAAGCTACTATTATTAATATAAAGAAAATATATAAGTAATTAACTAAAATATTATAGTAACCCTTAATAGATTAATACTTAAACTATATTTATTATTAATTACTATAAGATATTATAATAAAAAGGTTTAAAGTTATTTAATGCTTTTTATAATAACTTTATAGGTTAAACTAAAGATAATTTTAAATAGATTAATAAGACTTTATATAAGGATTTAAGAGATTACCTTACTAAAAATAGTGTATTTATTAAGATTGCTTAAGGACTTAGAGTTAAAATAGCTTTTTTAAAACTTATTAATGCTAATAAGGCCTAAATTAAAGCATAGTTTCTAAGCTAAACTGCTTTTTAGTAATAACTAACCCTAATTCCTATACCCCCTTAATTTAATAGTGTATATAGGGACTTAGAATTAATTAATTAATAGATATAGAAGGAATCTATATTAATTATAATACTAATCTAAGGTATTTAGGAAAAATAATGCGTAAAATTATTACTAATAACTATAATTATAACCTTTACTAAGCTCTACTATATTCTTAAGGATATTAGTAAGAATTATATACTTAATAAGAAATATAGTAAGAAACTATAACTTTATTGCCTTAAAGATAGATATTTTTAAAAAGTAATGTATATAAAATAATATTCCCCCTAAATTATAGGTAAAAGCATTCCTAATTATATTAAAAGAGAATACCTTTACTTACTATATTTAAAAGCTTATAGAAAGGAATATAACTATTTATAAACTTACTAATAATATTAAATAATACTTTAAAATAAAAAGTAATTAATAATTTTATTATAATAAATAGTAATAACCTTTATTAAAAAAGGTTATTACTAATAACCTTAATAAAATAAAAGCTTAAAGTTTAGAATTACTATTTAAGTAACTTTACTAAATTTACTAAGAATTATACCCTTTTTTAATAAAAGATTCTAAACTTTATAATTAATTAGTTATTACTATTTATAATATTCCTAAGTGCTAATTCACTATATTTAACCTTAAATTAATATATAAAGAAATTATTAGTAATCTCTATAAATTAATATATACTTATAAAATAAACCTAATATTATAATAGTTAACTTCTACCTAAAAAACTAAGGAAACTAAAATTAAATTAATATTTATAGATTAATAATATAAATAATTATTTAATTAGCACCTTAGTAGCTAATTATAATAAAAATTATACTTTCCTTAAAAATGCTTTATATATTAGAAAGAGGGATATTAGTTTATAGTATACTTTTAGTAAGATTAATAGAGAGCCAAGGAATTATAGTAGAAAAATAAGAACTATAAGGGGACTCCTATAGAATATAGCTTTAATGCATTCCTCCTTTAATATAAGGGAGAACCTAAGGTATTTAATATTATAAATAATAAATACTTAGCTTAGAAAGCCTTAAATGCCTTTATTACTAAAGCATTAGAAAAAAACCTAATTACTAAGCTAATAATTATATACATTTTTATATAATTACTACTAAATTTACTAAGACTATTTAATTAGGTTAGTTTTTATAAGAAATTATTACCTTTTTAAGTAAAAACCCTTTTTTAAGCATTTAAGAATAATATAGCAAAATATAAATTATTTAGTACTAACCCTATACTATAGGTAGAAACCCCTAAAATATACTGCTTTATTTTAAAAAACTGCTATTTTAGTGAGATTTTTTATAGAATTATATTAAATACTAGAGTAGCTAGAATCTTAATAGTAGGGATAAAGTAGGCTTAAGCTTTATAGAAGCTAGTACTAAATCTAAAGATTAAACCTTTTAGCTAATATATAATTAATTTTAATATAGGCTTAGTAACTGCTTTAGGAATTCTATAAGTTTCTATACTTTTTAGTACTATTAAATTCTATATTCTTAATATAGCTACTCTATTCCTATTTTATATTACTAATATAAACTAATTAAATATAAAGCTTAATAACTTAAAGAATATATTAATTTAGAGTAAAAAGTGAGTTTTTATTATATAAAAATAAGGATACCTTTAGTAAATCTTATAGGTAAATAAAGCTACTACCTTTTACCTCTTAAAAGCTAAAATTTATTAGCTTTACTAATAATTTAAATATCTCTTTCTTACTAAATTAGCTAAGCTACTCTAAAGAGCTAGCAAATTAATTAATATTTAAATTATTAAATAATAAACCTATAAATGCTACTAATATTAATTATATAGTAAAGCCTTAGGAAGGTTTAAGTTTACCTTTAAGAATAATATAAACTTTAACTATAAAATTATTATAAATATTCTTTAAATTAATAATAAGCCTATACTATATATTATTAATATAGTAACTATATTCTAAGCTACTTACTTTCTTAAGCCTTAAAGGTAGAAAGCCTAAGATATATAAAATATACTAAAAGAGTACTAAATTAATATATATTTAAAACCCCTAAATAATATTCTTTATAATACTAAAAAGAACTTTACTTTTATAGAATTCTAGTATATTATATACTAATTTACTATTAATATAGAAGAGGTTCTAATTTAAGTATACTATAGCATTAAAAAAGTTAAAAGATATTATATTTTTTTATAAAGTATATAATATTATTAAGATTAAAGTAAAAGACTAACTAATACCTTTTTAATACCTTAAAATAGCTATAAAAGCTATTAATAATTCTACTAAACTAAATAGCTTTATATTAACTTTACTTATATTTAGAGTATACTTATAAATAATTAATAATTCTTCCCTAAGCTTATTAGTAATATAAAGAATAGCTTTATTAAAGAAAGCTACTAATAAAGCTTAGAAATACCTTATAAAAAGGTAAGTAAGTAATGCGCTTAATATATAGAGTAGCCTAAATACTTTACTATTACACTAGCTTTTATTAAATTTAAAAGTCTGCATTTAGTATAAGAAAGGAGGCTAAATTAGTTTATTTAGGCTTCTTTTAATTAATTATAAAACCTATACTATAGAAATGCCCTATAAACTAATGAAATTTTACTTAATAGTAGTAATGCTATACTACTATAATATAGAAAAGAAGGTAAATATAAGGGAAATTAACACAGAAAAGAAAGAACTTAAGGATACTACTATAGACTAAGGTTAATTACCTATAAAACTATTAAATAAAAGACTTAAAAGACTATAAAAGCATCCATTTATATTAAGTTATAAGGAAATTGTTGGGAATAACTCATAAAGGGAAAACAAATACTAAAATGCATGCATAACAAAAACAACGTAAAAAGTGTAATTCTTAATTATTTATAT
>SRPW01001347.1:0-10678 GCA_018360225.1 Claviceps pusilla | reverse complement strand
GGTTTTTTTTTTTTTTTTTTTTTTTGGGGGGGGGGGGGGTTTGTTTTCTCGTTTCACATTTTTGTTCATTTCCTTCATTCTCTCCCTGTTCTCTCTATTTTGTCCACCCTTTGTACCAAATTCTCTTGGGTTTGTCATTCGCTGACCATGTCTACTTCCATCTACAGGTTGGCCCGGCTGCAAGGCCATTCGAAATGGTGTCAAGATCTGTCTTAGCAAGGGACATCCACCTATGCCGGCTCCAATATCAAATGCCGTCTGCGGTCCTCAAAAGCCTGGCACGCCCGCTGCGAAACCAGGAACGGATCTTTCTACCCTTAATCCCTGCCCTCTTAATGCTTGTTGCAACACAGTAAGTATCCCATCCCGCGTCCCCCCTCCCCCGTCTTTCCCTATCGTCTCTACGTAAATTTGAGTATAGGCTCGTCTGAGTTGCGTCTCATTCTATACACGCTCAGATGAGATGATATAAGACTGGAACATAATTCCGCTAGGACCAGCAAATAGAAAAAGAAAAAAAAACACTCTAACATGCCTTTACAGTTGGGCCAATGCGGTGTCACAGAAGACTTCTGCATCTCTACTCAGGGAAGCGGTTCACCGGGAACTGGCAAGAACGGCACCCTGGGCTGCATATCCAACTGCGGCATGGATGTCCGTACTGGAGATCCGCCAAAGGAGTTCATCAACATGGCCTATTTTGACGGCCTTAATCTGGGACGGGGTTGTCTCAACATGGACATTAGCCAGGTGGACAAATCGTATACGCATATACACTTTGCATTTGGCCAGATTAAGCCCGATTTTGGCATAGAATTCCAGGACTCGTACGCGAGCTACCTGTTTGATCAGCTCACAAAGTTGCGCAACGGGCCCAAGCGCGTCTTATCATTTGGGGGTTGGGCATTTACTCCCAAGTCGTCTTTTTATCCGATCTTCCGAAATGGCATCAAGCCTGAAAATAGAGAGAAGTTTGCGTCCAGCATCTCCAAGTTTGCTGATGTCACCGGGATAGACGGTGTCGATTTTGTTTGGGAAACACCCGGGGTAAATAAGTCCCTGCCGCTCTTACCCCTACTCCCCTTCACCCCCCTTTTTTCTGTTCTTTTCTTCGTTTCTACTTTCTTTCCTCCATCCCTTTTTTTTCTCGAATAAAATAGTAACCATGCTGGCTTTTTGCCCCGGCAATTCCTAGGCCCCAGATGTCCCTGGAATTCCCCCACGGACCAACCCGAACGAAGGCGCCGATTATGCCGCGTTTCTTAAGCTCCTCCGGTCCAAGCTCAACAAGGGCAAGACGCTTTCTATTGCGGCTCCAGCTTCCTACTGGCACCTCATGCAGTTCCCTATCAAGGAGATTTCTGAGACGGTCGACTACATTGTCTACATGACGCATGATTTGCAAAGACAGTGGGATTCCACACAGAAATGGATTGACCCGGCGTGTCCAATGAACGACTGTTTGGGAAATCCGATCAACATTGGCGACACATTCACTGCTCTGGTGCGTATATTTGAACCTCCACATTATATCATTCGGTTTGGCCATATTCCCCCTTCTCGGTCTTCCTTCCGCAACTCCAACTACTTCGAGTTTCGCCAAGCCACATCAAGCAATAGCTTACGAAGCGTCAATATCTCTTTTGTCCGTTGCTAACCGAAAATTGCTTTTAACCTATTTTTGATCCTTTCTTTCTAAAAATAAAAGACTTTGATT
Source organism: Claviceps pusilla (assembly GCA_018360225.1). Taxonomy (NCBI): domain Eukaryota; kingdom Fungi; phylum Ascomycota; class Sordariomycetes; order Hypocreales; family Clavicipitaceae; genus Claviceps; species Claviceps pusilla. Next base: position 8,961 of record SRPW01001347.1, on the reverse strand, counting down.
ACCAGAGCTGGCGTTCCGTCCGCAAAGATCGTTGTCGCACTAACGAGCTACGGTCGAAGCTTCAAGCTGGCGGATCCGTCTTGCACCGGGCCCAGTTGCCGCACCAAAGGCAAAAGAGATGAAGCTTCGTTGCGCAGTACCAGAGGCTTATGCACAAACATTGCAGGTTACATCGGCAACGCGGAAGTAGTTGAAATTGCCCAAAGTTCTGGCAACAAGTTTTGGTATGACAAGGAAAGCGACACCCAGATGGTAACCTATGACAGGGACAGCTGGGTGGCTTTCATGACTCCCCAGATCAAGGCGAGTCGCAAGAAGAAGTTCAAGAACCTCAACCTAGGTGGCACAGGTGATTTTGCCGTCGATCTCGATACCTTTCATTCGGCCCCTTCCAATGAGCAAGTGACCTGGGAGACTTTCAAGCACAACGTCAAGAATTTCGGTAAGGAATCGACTTGCGACTGGGAGTTTCGAAGCGGTACATGGGTCAACCGCACCTGCACTCAGGATGAAGTCGCTTCGCCGTTCAACCATACGGCCTCCGAACGGTGGATCGCTCTTGAGGCGGATGCCGCATGGAATGATGCCAAAGCCAGATGGCTGTTTTGTGACAAGGGAAAGATTGGCTTTTCTCAGTCCGTGTCCCAGTTCTTTCACGCCAACGAAAATGCGGTATGCCGCTTCCTCCTTTCGTTTTCGTCTGCCTCTCCTCTCCTCTTTCTTCTAGTCATAAAAGCGACATTTGTAGCTAACAACCAGTCGAATCGCTCCAGAAATGCAATGATCTTGCTTCCGTGGATAACTGCGATCCGATTGCAACTTGCCAGGTGCATAACAGTCCCAGTGACGCCAAGAAGAGTTATACTGGTCCTGCTGCATACTTGGTATGGAACTCACTGGCCACAGTCCACGGCGTAAGTCAAGATCTCAACTCATTAGCGACCCTTTGAAATAGCGCGTGAGGGCTTGACTAAAGAAAAATGGGGGTGCTCGGAATCTTTCGGCATGGTTAGGTTCTTAAAAACTACGGAGATAGCCTCCGGGATGCATCGGCCCAGATCGATAGAACAAAACAAGAATTTGTGGATACATTTGCACCGGAAGGCGAACAGCCTGATAAGGCTTTAATCCTCGGCATTGTACTGAGCCTAGTCAACGCTCCGCTTCAGGTCATGGGTAGCATGTATTTCAAAGGATGTGAGTATGCACGCGCCATCTATCACTCATAAGAGAGGGGGAGGGCGGGGGAGAGGGAAAGAGGGGGAGAGGCAGCGAGAAAAGTCTCTCTGCAACTTTCGGATTGCTAACAAGAAGGTATAGTGATGAACAACATCAAATACTTCGTGGCAAATCCTCTTAAGGGAGACATCGTCAAGGACGTATCAATGCAATTCCTTTCGCTTAGCGTCTCGATTGCTTCGCGTTTTGCTAAGTGTGTTACCCCCTTTAATCTCCTTGGCCGAGAAAAAGAAGAGAGTGAGAGAGAGAGAGAGAGAGAGTCAAAGCGGAAGAAAAACAGAAGGAAAAGAACAAAGAAGGTTGTATCCCAAAGAAGGAAAAAAAATTACTAACTTGTTTTTTTTTTTTTTTTTTCCTTTTGCCCAAGATCCGAAACCATCAAAGAAGTCACTTTCAGTACACTTTACGACAGTACGGTCAAGAAATGGGGAGATCAAGTTGACAGCTTGGTGGTCACCCTATTCAGCGGCGAAGACGAGAGCCTCCTTCGACTAGGCAAACTCATCCAGCGCGGCAACATGGTTCCCGCAACGTCTGACGTTTCCCGCCGCGACATGGAGCACGAACACACCAAAAACTTTCTGCAATCGAGAATCGCAGAACGGGTATTCTACTCGGCTGCTATTCCCCAGCTCTGGCGAATGCGTCAGCCCTGGTCCGAGTACCCGGTGGTTCTGGACTTTGGGCCCACCTGTGACCGTGACATTGGGTCAGGAAATTATATCTTCGCGCACAAGGTGAAGTTCAACGACGGATACGTCTGCCATAACAATCACGCTTATATCCTGGGCTCTACGTTTGAGCGTAACAATACGGGACCAAACTGCAGTAGTATGCGTCTTTCTTTCTTTCTTTCTTCTTTCTTTATTTCTTTATTTTTAATCCCTCATGCTAACCACGAGTGTTAGGCGATTATGGATGGAATTGCGGATCAGAATGGATTAAAGCAGGGTATCTCTGGTCACCACCGGGGTTAAAGCAGATCCAGCAGCCCAATATAAAATTTGGTAACGTGACGGTTGAGGACCTAGTGGCAGGGTAAGATGACCAAAACGGATGGGCTGTATAAGTTGATGCTCGCATACACATCTCTCTCTCACCCTTTCTGTCTCACCCTTTCTCTCCCTCCCTTTCTCTCTCTCTCTTTCTTATATATATACATGCATTTCTGAAATCCAACAGACAAACAGTAGGGCTAACGCAAGACATGAACGACACAGGGCCGTCGAGACGTGGAAACGAAACGGCAAAGTGAATAAAATGGACGGCTCGATAGGAGGACTGGATCCCCTCAACCGGGATGATTTCCAAACCATGTGGGACAGCGGCATTCGCACCCCCGGCCACATTCGTATTCCAGTCTGTAGTCCTCACGAGGCCACGCAGCTGGCAATGGATGGCCCAAATTGGATTCCACCAGAAAATGTGTTGAGTTTTCCCTGTTTGCAGGATCCGAAGAAGGGGTACCGCTCTAAACAAAAGCCGTGGACCAGATGGGAATTTGACGGCCCCCCATACCAAGACATGGACAAGTAAAAGGTATATTTGTGTAGCCATCGTTTGATATTTATGTATATATACAGTGTGTCTATACTGTTTTTGGTCCTCCAGCGGCCAGGTATTTACATGCCATAAGTATACATGCATTCCTGGCTCTGATGTATGTATATACATACAAGCGATAAAGTAAGCAACAGGAACGTCTCTATTCCAGTCTCTCCGCTTCTTCCAGCAGCTTTTCCACACTAAATCTGGAATCACCGGTGCCGAACCATTCTACAAGTTTTCGCCGCTCCGCGGCTCTCTGATTCCTAATCGGGTCAACCTCCGCCATTGCGCCATTCCAGGCTCCGTAGAACCTTTGCAAGCATAAGACCAGCCACTTGGCATTCTCAAGTGACACCCCACGCTCTGGCATCGTTTGACCCTGCATCAGCACGACGCCCTTGTCATTCAACAAGTCGAGATGATGCGTAACGGTTGTGTGGGGCTGGGCAAACTCGCCACGAGCTTTGTACTCGGCCAGCTGTGTGAATAGCACCGTGCTCGTCCTGGAAGCCGCATCAAACGTCCACTGAAGGAGGTGGATTTCGGCTCCCTGGCCCTCATGAGGAACGGGCAGCACAAAATGCGGCGTCTGGCGCGCCACGTCCTCCATGGCCTGATAGGATGCGGCAGGGATGACGGCGCACAGCTTCTGCGGCGAACTGGCATGCCGCAATCGCCAGACGGCAGTCAGCTCCTTCTCGGGCAGCTCTTTGATCTTGGCGACATCCACAATCTCATCCAATGACTGTATAGCGGCTTTGCCACCACCACCACCACCACCACCACCGGGCTCAAGTTGGGATGGAAGAGGTCCTCGATTGGGTTGAGAAACGGGAGTACCTGCCGCTTGGGGAATGTCCGGGATGGGATACTCGACGGCGTCTTTCTTGCGCTGGGCCTCGATTCGATCGGCGTAGGCGGTTTTCAGATCATCAATGCTGCTGAGACCTTCCTTCTTGGCCTTGAGATCAAGCTTCTGGCGATACTTCTCGAGCACGACCTGCGACGGTTGCTTGGTCGCCAGGAAGCGGACATCGTGCACCTGCGCACATCGTCTCTGGGTTTGGAATCGCGCAGAGAATCGCAGCGGACAGGTTGCCAGGTGGCGGAGGGTGGCAGGTATTTGGATGGCAGCCATGACCGTCTACGCCCCCTCCTCCTTTTGGCGTGTGTTTGTGCTGGTGGCGAGTTTGCCGGCTTGGTGTTTTCTTTTCTTTTTTTTTTCTTGTTCACGCAAGGGATGGATGACATGAAGATGGAAGTGCAAAAGCTCACAACTCGAAACGGGCCGGACGTCATTATCTAGTACCGTGCTGGCTGTACCTTGCACCCATGTCGGCTCCACTCCGGGAGAAACGAACAAAACGTGCAGCCAATCAATGGACGCTCTCGCAACCCCACCATGCACGGCGGCGTCCCGGCCACGGAGGGAGCCGCGCATATTAGAGCTTCATTTTTCATGTCTTACTTCACGAAAGGCGGTTGGACCAGTTGCTCTTTGGACTCACCTCTGTCAGTGACGGCATTTGGGATTGTACGCCGGCCGAGCTCTCTCCGAATAACCCCAATCCCGTGTGTCGGGACTCATCTGTCCAAAGCCGCGCCTTGTCGTGGAATTCGTGAGGGCCTCTTTGCCCCTCCATCTCTATTTTGAGCGGCCCAGTTGCTACCATACTACGGCAACTCCTCGTTTGTGCCATGGCCGATTTCCGGCAGCTTGCCATTGAGTTCGTCCTCCAAGACAACAAGGCAAAGTCTGTTCGCATTGCTCAGCAAGCTGCCAAGGGTTAGTATATCCTCTTCCACGCCCGTGTTCTTCCAGTGACTCACAGACTTTAGAGATTGAGACGGCTCCCCCAAATACAAACCCCGTCGCCAGATGGGTTGAGTCTGTCCAGCCATGGATGCCTGGGAACTCCGAGGACGATGTCATGCCGGATGCTGACAGTACGCCGGACTGGACTGCCAGGGCGAAAGGTACGTATCTCCTGGCTTCACATCGTGTGAACACAAGCTTACTTCGGAAAATAGCGTTGGAATTTCTGTCTATGACATTATACCATCTGAAATTAGATGCATTGAAACCCAGTCAAGGTACCGTGATCGCCCTCTCGCTTCCTCTCTTCCCCTCTAGGCTCTCTCCCTCTTCCCCTGATACCGTGCTGTCAATCCTGACACCTGGCAGTCGATCTTTTGGTCGCGTTCTTTGGAGCCATGTTTGATGTTGATCACAAAGCCGGCATTCTGGCATCGGCAACAGCCCTGTCACGCATCACATCCATGAGTTCATTTCATCCGAGAAGCGGCAAGGATATAATACGAAAAGTGTGCCATCTGAAAGATGACTTTCCTCGACAATTGCCCAAGACGCGACTTGCTGTCTATGAGCTTATTCGAACCCTTATGGTCAAGGCCGATGTGGCCAAAGACTTGAAGAAGCATGATGGAGAGGATGCCGCATTTATGAAAGATCTTCTGCTGCTTTGCGGTAGCGAGCGAGATCCCGACTGTTTGATTGTGTGGTTTGACATTTTGCGAGAATTTGCTTCCGAGTACTCACCGTCCAAAGAAACCCTCGAGGGAGTGTATAATTCGTTCAAGGCTTATTTCCCCATTACCTTGCCACGAACTGCACAAAGTGGCGTTACCCCGGAAGAGCTCAAGCTACAACTTCGTAAATGCTTCTCATCAACCGACCGCTTGGCTTCCCTTTCTTTACCCTTCCTGATCGGAAAGCTAGATCAGGGCGATGGTGTCACTGTGAATGTCAAGGTTTGTCGATCCCATTTTTTCCGACGTTACTTTCACAACTTGAATGCTGAGCAGGTTTCAGGTTGACGTGTTGAGAACGATCAAAGCCTGTCTTGAAGAATATCAAGACGTACCAGAGTCCATTACGCCATACACCAATAGGATCTGGACTAGCCTGAAATACGAAGTCAGGAATGGAGAAATCGAAGACACGATCTGGGCCACGCTCGAAGTCCTGAAAACGCTTGCCATACGACTGACTGGCGACGACCTGCGTGACTACACTCTGACAGTCACAAGAGATTGCGTAGCAGATCTGGCGACGCCCATGTACACCACATCCGCCGGCCGTCTGCTCGTCAGTGTTTTAAGTGCCAATCCAGGCTCATTCGTGCTCATTGTAGCTCCAGCAATTACACACATCAAAGAGAATCTTCGTCACCCAAAATCGCATACACACAGTCTTGACCTCTTGAAGATTTTGCGAATCATCCTCGAGACTCGGCTGCTTTTGACCAATGTCGACATGGCCGAGCAAGACAGAACCGATTTTGCCGCTGTTGACGGAGTTTTCAAACCGCTTTACACAGAAGTCTACAGGAATCCACTGGGGCTTGCTCTGAAGGAAGAAGTATCGGAGGAGGACCTAAAAATGTCAACAGAGGCCATCCAAGGCCTAGGTGCTCTTCTTGGTCAAAGAGTTGTGCAGTCTTCAACGACGACAGCGGGACTGATCCCAAGTGCCCCGTTACTACTCCCCGCTTCAACTCTTTGTGACAGCTGTGACTCACTCTTTCGGATTGCGACAAAGAATTGGGACGAGCGAGCACGTCGAAATGGCGCAGACGATCTTGTTAATGAAGCTGCAAAGGCTCTTCAGCGCATTATCCAAGCATATCCCGAGGGTTTCCAGCCTCTGATGAGAAACGGCACCAAACTCATTCGCGAGTCCATCGCGAATCTCACCCATGAGTCACTTGAGTTGATTCAGTCACTCGGTCCTCTATTGGCATATGTCGGTTGCTCGTCTGTGTCAGGACATGGTGTTGAGTCCATGGCTCACTACCTCGACTTCACACATGCAATTATAACTGAACTTCTTGTCGCAATCGACGGAAAGGCCAGTCCCAGAATATGGTGTGCATTGGTGGCGGGAATCCACTCGTCTGTGCGGTTCTTCAATGATGCGTGCTTGGAGAGAGATGCCGCCGCGTGCCAAGTAGAGGCATCAACAACAAGCCTTGACGAGATTGCAACCAAGTACCCTCAGTTATCCTCGATTGGCAAATCCGCGGAAAATGAATCAGCAACATCAGCTGCTGCTGCTGCTTCTGCTGCATCAATGGCATCATTCACGTCGCTTGGAGACGCACGTAGCGATGCACTACTTGCGAGCCTCTACACTGTCGGTTTGCTCTATAAACGAGCGACTCAGACGGTTGTTGCCAAGGGAGAGCTTTCACTGAGTGCGGACTTTGGTGGCTCAGAAGATCAACAAGAGCGACGCTATCTTTGCCTCTTATCCGAGTGGGCCAACTTTGTCATACACGAACTGAGCGAGTCTCAACAAGCCGCTCTTGAGGTAGAGGCTTTTGCGTTTAATCTCTTCCGCAGCAACGATGTCGACACTTCAAGTAGTACTTCTTCCTGGAACTGGTTGACCCATGGGCCATTGAATGTCCTGTGTCTTGGAATACTTCAAGCGCTGAGACCCTCCCGGATAGCTAAACTGGTAAGTTTTTTTTTTAGAAGAAAAAATTATTTTTTTTCCTTCTTCTTTTTCTACTTCCTTTTTCTTTTCTTTTTTCTTTCACCATGTTCATATAATGGTTGCATTCACATTGGACTCACGCTAAAGTGAAACAAAAAAAAATGAAACACCTCACGACAGTTTGAAAGCAATGTAACCCAGCGCATCCTCTCAGACGCCGCATCAACAACTCACTATGCATCCTCGGACGCAATATCCATACCAGTGACACGATCACTTCTAGCTGTACTGGCAAACAAGCACAACATCGAGACAATCGACCCAGTCATGGCAGATTTGGAGAAGAATCTGATTGCCGCTCTGAAACAGGCCAAAGAAACCACCACGACCGAGCTAACAACAGCACATGGCATCGAGCCCGCCTTAACCATGTTCGCCCTGATGGGAGGTCTACTCAGACGATACAGCGGCGCCAAGGTCCTCCCGCTTTTTCAATTTCTTCGATCCGCGCCCGATAGTTCACGCTCAGGATACCGTCTGGCACGGGGTCTCGAAATCATCGTCGCCCCCCAGCGCTTTCTCACAAAGGAAAGCTTCGCCATAGTCAGGCTCCTCTGGCTTCAAAAACTTTATGTAGCGCTCATCCGGCCCCTCCTAGATGCTGCTCTTGGCAACGATTCCACCATCACGGATCCCCTCATTAAAACAAACTTCAGTATAGCCGTTCTCGTCATGGTAAAGCACATGAGCTACTCCATCTACGAAGCAGATGCCGATAAGATCCTCCGCATCGCCATTGCCGTCTTGCAGAACCTGGGGACAGGCCCAGATGGTCTCGCGGCTCTGCAAGTCATCAAGGACATTCTCGTGGAGGCTTCGGACAAGGCACAAGACCACATTCGTAGCCTGGTCAAGCTGTGCACCGTGATATTCGCAAACAAGGCCTCGTTGTCGTCGTCGTTGTCAAGGGCCCGGCCGGAGTGGCTCCCAGCTGACTATGGCGCTGGTCTCGGCAGTCCACAGGTGCAGGCTGGCTGTGGAAAATTGGCGCTCGAGATTGTAGGTGGGCTTCCCCGACTGTTTGAGCCTCGACATCTCTTGGCGTTTGAGCCGCAGGTTCAAAGGGATCTGTCCACCGCATGTGGCCATTCGGTGCGTGAACTGCGAAGCAAGGCTCGTTTGGCACGCGGTGCGTGGGCCGATGTGAAGTAGACGGACCATTTCATTTGCATTTGCATTTTGGTCGGAGTTTGGTACAAAAATCCCGTGTGGAGGGGGACACATATTTTATACACGATATATATGTCAATAGACCATTTCTGTTTACTGTATGCACTACCATCTTGCACTACCATGTGTAATTTTGGTTTGGCATTTTTTTGGGTTTTATTAACACTTCTTCATACATTTATTTATTTTGCTCCCACGGGTCGTCCATTTTAAGTGGCAAAAACTGTAATAAATGTGTAGAAACTGTCGTTACATAATGAACCAGCCCAGCACAAGGTCAAAATCGTCTCCAACCTCAGAGCAGAGGCTCGTCAAACACCACAAAAGATAATGTTAGAGTTAATATTTCTGCAAGTATTTCGGACGGTCGCTTCAATCACTTGACATCAACTCCATTCCCCTTTTGTCGTGCCCTCACAGCTGCACTGCACCACCCTCACAGAGCTTGGCTCGCCTGTGAGGTAAATCCCCCCCCCCCCCCT
>SRPW01001346.1:0-10678 GCA_018360225.1 Claviceps pusilla | reverse complement strand
TAAGCTTATAATGCTTTAAGTTTAGCTAGGGATAATAGGTAAATAGGTCTATATAGTAGAGATTTTCTTAGTTTAAGATTAATAGTATAATCTATATTTTAATAAATAGATAAATTTTTTACTAATTTAGTTTAAAATACCTATTTATAATCTTTAAGTTCCTTAGAAATCATAAATAAGGTTTAAATATTATTATTTTTTAGTTTAAATAGTAAAGATTCTTAATTTATAACTAAGGCATATATATAAGGTAATTAAACTACTTCCCTATAAAAATATTTAGTATTTAATAATATTAATTTATTAGGGTTTAAGTTAAACTACTATATATACATAGTTAGTTAAAGGAATATATCTAAATCTTCTAATATAGGTATTCCTAGTAGAACTATATCTTCTTATAATTTAATTTCTATATAATACTAAGTAATAGTTTATTATATTCTATATAAATTAACTAAGTATAAAGGTAAAGCCTATATATTAGAACTAGAAATAGGTTAGCTATTAGTAGCTATAATTAAAATAGAAGTACCTTAGATTTATTTTAACCCCTATTTCTTTACTAATATAAGGCTAATAATATTAGCCTTAGTATAAGTATTTAGGTTTATATATATTGCTTTTAATTTTCTATCCTATAGAGTAGTATTTATCTTAAAACGCAATAATACCCTTAGAGAGTAGTTAGTTAAGCATTAGGTATTATACTTAACCTCTCCCCTTTTTCTTTATTATTTTTCTTTTTTAAATTTTCTTTCTTTATTTTAATACTAGTAACTTTAGCAAAATTAAGTCTTTTTAAATATTAAGGTTTAATATATCCCTCTTTACTATACCTATAATAAGTAACTTTTTAATTATTATTCTAGTAGGATTTCTAATTATTTCTAACGAATTTATTTTAAGAAATAGTAGCTTTTTTTAGATCCTATTTTTTCCTAAAATAACTAATTTAAGGTTTCTTTAGATTAGAACTGCCTAAAAGTATAGATTTAGCTTCTTTTTTCCATTAATTTCTAAATTTAAGGGCTTCCTAATATTAAGTAGCTAATTCTATAACTTCTTCTTAAGTCTCTAGGATTTCTAGAGCAAGCATTCTAATATAATAATAGAGGGATTCTCTTAGTTTTATAAAGAATTATAAGGCCCTTTATTGCTTATTTTCTCTAGGGAAATGCTTCTTAAGTAAGTTAAGATAAATATAAAAATCTCTTAAAGATTATCCCTCTCTCTATTTAGCAAATTCTAGTTATTATACTAATCTAACCTCTCTATTCCTAGAATCCTTAATTAAGGTTAGGGTCTATTCTAGGAATCCTTCCTAATTATTCTTTTATAATTCCTTTTTCTTTAGATTTTCTTTTATAAATTAGTCCTAATACAAGTAGTAATTAAGTTCTATATAATTATAAGTAAGAATAATCTTTTAATAAGCTTATTAATACTGTTTTAATGCGCTATTAATAGCTTAATATAAGTTATTAATCTAATCTTCCTGCTTCTATAGGGTAGTATTTAGTTCTAATTTAGTAATATTACTAACTTATACCTTTTTATTACTACTAGAGTGTAAATTATCTAATAAATAATAAGGATAGTAGGAATAATATTTAGTTCCTAATTAATTTAATAAAGTATTCTTTAATTCCTATTTATATATATATAAACGTTAAATCTTCTCTAATTATTAAATTTGTTATTAAATTGCTTATTCCTTAGATATAGTCTCTATTTTAGTATATTCCTTAGTTAGACCTTATTTTTATAATAAGGATTCTTCCTAACTATAGGTTTGCATTTAGGATATTCTAACTATATTAGCTTCTAGGTAATTACTTAATAGAAGTCTTAAAATATTATACTAGTTACATAGAAATTAGGGGCAATTAGGTAGAGCAAATATAATCTAAATTCCCTTTTAAATTAAAGGTAGGACTAGTAGTATTACTAAACTAAGACTTATCTTTCTTTTCTTTTTCTTAGAATAATTCCCTATTAAATCCTAAAGGAATATTCCCTATTCCCTAGTACCTTCCTTCCTATAACACACTACTAATGCGTAGATATCCAATTTATTCTAATAACCACTCTTCTCTAATTAGGTAATAAATCGGAATAAGGGTGCATGTAATATTTAGATCGGAATTTCCACACACATCGAATCGGGCATAACATGTATACTTTAAGTATATAAAAGCAAAAAAGACTTATTTAGGCGTAAGTATTGTGTCTCCTATTTGCATTAGTGGCCTAGTAGGAGCTAATTAGTTCTATAGCTAAATCCTCTTAGGCTACTGTTTTTTATATGCTAGTAAATATAAGTTATGCATTATAATAATATATTCTAGCTATAATATCTATATAGCTCCCTAGCGTTTCTGTGCCTATGCTACGCTAGGTGCTACTTTTTATTAAATCTTTAGTATCTTTAGCCTATTAATTTTAAAGACTTTTAGTAAGTTAGAATTAAAGAATATGCCTTATTAATATAAGCTACTTTATAAGTATAGTTACTAGCTTATTATATTCTAATGCCTCTTTAACTTTATATTAGTTATATACTAGGTATATATTAGTGTTAATAGAGTAAAGGTAATTAAAATTCTTATAAAATAATAAGATATAATAATAGTCCTTATTATTAGCCTAGTAGCTATATATTAGTAAAACTACTTTAGAAATATATTAGCTAAAAAGGAAGGTATTAAGCTTAATTTATTTTATATATATTTATATAAATACTATAAATTTATACTTAGTAAAGCCTAAATCAAGGCAGATAATTTTAGCAGTAAAGGTAAAGTTAGGGTTAAGTTTTCTTATTATATAGTTAATATAAGTCTAGCGTGCCTATATAGTAGTTCTTTTCTAATACTAATAGTCTTTTTATTTTAAGGTAAGTACTTTAGTTAAGAATAGTTTTAGTAAGTAGTTATAGGGCTAATTTAAAAATAGTATATAGTTTAGGTAGTTATTTTACTATAATAAGTAGCTATATTCTTAGTATAATAGTTTATATTAAAGTTAAGCTATTATTATAGTATATACACTATATATATACTTAGCTATTCTATTAGCCTTTATTTATTAATAAAAGTATAGTAAATAGTAGTTAAAATAAAGGTTAATTAAAGTTATAGCTACTTTAGTTTTAACTAAGGTATATAATATAGCCTTAAAGGCATTAATTACTATTCTTAGGTATTTAGTTTATTTAAAGATAAATACCTTAGCTATACCCTATACTTTACTACTAATATTAGTAAAGGTATAGTGTAATCCTATATTATATATAATAATACTTTAAATAACCTATATATATAGAAGCTATATATTATATATTAAGTATCCCTAAGTTAAAGCCACTAGTAATATAAAAGTAAGTTACTACTATAGTAGTTTTAATTTAACTTAGCTTTAGTATACCTTTTAATAAAGTTTATAATAAACCTATACCCTAAGGAAGTAAATAGATTAAATTAGTTATATTATATTAGTACTAAGCTAGATTAGTATTATAATAATAGTGTATTATTTAGTAAAGTATATAAGTTTACTCTTTCTTAGGTTAAACTTAAGGCTTAATTCCTAAAACTATTTTTAGTAAATTAACTATATAGCTTTAAGATAGTTTTATATCTTCTCTACTATTTATTAATATATTAGTATATTTATATTATTAGAGAATTCTATAATAAGTATAAATTATACTACTTAAAGCTTAGTATATAATAGAGTAATATAGAGTAGAAAAAGAATAGGAGAGATAAGTAACCCCTATAGTACCTCTATAGTTATAAATAAAGGGCTTATAAATTTATTATTAAAAAAAAGGCTAGCTATATATTTAGTAGTAAAGAAGTAAATTTATACTACTATTTATATAAGAATACTAGTAGTAATAAGGGTATAAAATAACTATTTATAATAAATAGTGTTAAAGGCTATTAATATATTTAACTAAAGTAGTAATATTGTTGGTATTCCTTAGGATACTAGTGATTCTCTAAGGAATACTAGGTGGATCTGAGACTTAGTGACACAACATAGGGTTGAGGAAAGTATTCATAAAAAGGTCTGATTTCTATCCTAATCGGTGCTATCTAAAAGGGGCATTTTATAGCTGGCGTTAAGGCCACGAAAATGCCGTCGGATTCTGCAGTGAAAACTCTGCACACGTGGACCAATTAGAAGAGTCGGATTCCACGGCTAATGTAGCTGCGAATCCGGCTCTTCCTGGTTGTGCTATATTGTTATAGAATGCAGCAATTCTAACACTTAGAATTCTCTCTTTTGTAGAAAAAGAGGAATTGCTTATAAGTTATGCAAAAATCTACCTAAAAACCACAGTTAATTATCTAATTAGATGATTAATAAGAATAAGAATCCTATCTTATATCCCTAGTATTCCTCCTCTCTCCTATATGCTTCCTCCTTTTTCTCTACACGCTTTACCTATCCCTCTATATAGATTATAGCCTTATTCTTATTAATAAAGGTTTTAAGGGCTTAATTTAGTAATGATTTTGTTATGGCATTGGCAATGTTGTTATTGCCGTTGATCCACCTAATTTCCTTAATTTCCTGCCTTTTGTATAATTATTATAGTGCTATAATATTAATTATTAGTCTCTTTTCTTTTATAGTGCCTAACCTTATAATACACTTATATAATAAAAGAGAATCTATATAGATAACCGTTAGTATTAGTAGAATTTATAGCTTTTGTGTAATAGTCCGCAGCGTTATGCTAATTACATAGGCAATATCTATGCCTTAGACCATTACATACAGCTTAAAGGCAAGGGCACTCCTTGTAACTCTTTTACTTTTTATAGAGCTATATATTATAATATTACCTTTAAGCACGAAATCCAATCCAATTCCTGCTTCTTTAGTACTAAGGATAATTATATATCCTAGTTGCAAGCTAAGGTCTTTATTATTTACAAAGGAACTATCTATAAAGACATATAAAGCTGCAGTAGCAAGATTAAGCGGAATATACCTTAATCCACAGTTGCAATGCTATATTTACTACTAAATCCTTCTATTTAGATAATTTACATTAGATTTATTAGGATTCTAGACTTATATAGCAACAGAAAGGTTAAATGCAGCCTCTAGTTAATAAACTAATGATATATACGCTCCTTACGCTCTTTATTTAATATATTATTGCTTTATAGTTAGCTTATTAGGTTTAATAACCTTAAGCTTCTTACTTTACCCTTTTTAGTAAAGTTTAATATAATTTCTATTAAATTTATATAAGATATACCTATTAAAAATAAAGGGTTCGGTTAGCATTAAGATTTATTTAGGTTTTACTATAAATCCCGCCTTCTTTAATTCTAATTCCTCTATCTCTAAGAACTTTACATTGCTAAGACTAAGGGTATTATCCGTTTGCATACTAATTACACTAAAGCATTTAATTACATTAAATGCTATTAAGAAACATAGGTTATACATAGAAGTAATTATTATTAGCTTCTTATAGTAGTGGCGGAAATAGGTTGCCTACTAATATGTGCTAGCTTTAGCAATACTATAGAGGGGCTTTATAACTTCTATTATAGTATCCTTTAGGTATAAATATGTAATTTATATTGGTAATTTAGCAATAATTAAGCAATTTAGCGTTGTTTCTAATTAAATATACGCTTATATAATATTCTATAACTATAAAAAGATGCAATCTTTTGCTAGGAAAGGTGCTAATATAATAATAAGCCTTTAGCTTGCTCGTTAAATCGTTAGGGATTATGTTAGAATCCACGCCTTTTCTGCGTCGCTATAGCCTTATATTACTAGCCTTAATTTCTTATATAGCTTATTTATGCCTTTCCCTTTAATTTCCCTTACTATTTAAAAGCGGAAGAGGCGCTAATTGCTATGCTCTTCCTTATTAAATATAATAAATTTAAAGATATCTCTTACTAGTAAAGTATTAATTTCCTTTTAATTAAATGCTTTAAATAGTTATCCCTTAGTAATAATCTTTCCCTACCTATATAGGTTAACTACTAGCTTCTAGTTACCTTTCTTTTTCTTAGTAAGGAAACTTATAGTGCTAAGTTCCTTATTATTCTAATTAGAATCTTTAGCGTAATTTAGGATAAGTAGGTGCTTTCTAGGTCTTTTGTATCCTTATTATAGTGGTTCTTATAGTAATTAACCCTTATTTACATTAGTATTCTCTATATTATTTTCCTTATCTTTATTATTAATTTCTTCTATATTTATAGGCTCTTCTACGTTATAGTAGTATAGCTTTACTACTGTTAAGTGGAATTTTATGGGTCTATAGGGTAATTCTATAGTATAGGTCTTGCGATTAAATAATAGTAATCTATAAGGACTATGCTAACCTCCTTTCTTATGCTAAACATAGACTTCTAATTATAGTAGCAGTGAGTGCAATAGGAGGGTATTTAGACTATTCTATGTATTAAGGGCATTAGAGACTTGCTTTTGTATAAGGTAACGCTAAGCTTTATTAGTAGCTTTCTATAGTAAAGCAGCTCTTTATACCACTAAAAGACTTAGGGGGGAATTATATAATATCTATAGATATGCCCTAAATATAAGCAAAGTTAGTATAAGGCTATTAGGTCCAGTGGAGTTATTAATAGCTTTAATAGCTATTTATAGTCTTTAGGAAGGGCTAAGGAGGTCTCCTACCTTATTTTTAATAATATTATATGCTCTTTAGAGGGAGGTATAATATCTCTTAACCTTTTTAATGCTATAGTGTGCCTTAATAGGAACCTCTTCTATGTTAATAGCTATTTAGCGTATAATATACTAGAATTCCATAGAAGCGAAGTTCTTTCTAGTATTATAAATAATGTTATTTAGGGGACCTAAATAAGTATTAATTTAGCACTCTTTTAGTGTATTCTACACATCTTAGGCCTTTTGCTTCTAGGGCTTAAGGAAGCGTGTGGCTTAGAATGCAATCGCTGTGTTAATAATATGTAGCATGGGTTTATTATTAATTTAGAGGATATTAATAATAATCTTATAGTTAAAGTCTATATTGTTTTTTAGCGTAAACTTAAATCGTTCTAAGGCTTTGCTATAAAGTTAGCATTAATAACATTTGCAGGAGAGTCTCTTAATAATCCCATTAGTTACTAATTTACTAGCTCTTTACAGTAGCTTTATAAGTCTAGTAACTAAGGGATAGCTAAAACGTTAGTGTAATTAATATATTTTAGCCTCTAAAAGGTAGAAAGCAGTAGCTTTGTTAGGCTGCAGAATCTACTAAGGGTGTCCCCATTTCTATATAATTAGGACCTTCTTTATGCCTTAAATTAGCATATTCTTAAGGTTATTAAGCTTTATATTTATTTAATCTATATTAGAAATATAGAATAGAAAGGGGGTAGCTGTATTAAGAATATAGAATTTAATAGTTCTAAAGGTAGTAGGAATGCATAAGATTCCTAAAGAAATCACTAAACCTACGCTAAAGTTAACTATACGTTAGCTAGTGGGCTTAATCTTTAGATGTAGTATAATTCTTTGCAAAGCTATGGCTTATAGTGCTCTTACTATAGAAATCCCTGCTACTTTAGTATCTAGCATAATTCCGTGGAAAATATTACTAGAATATTAGTTATTTAAGATAAAGCAATTTATCTTAGGGGTTTCCTTCTATATTGTAGGGGTTGTGCTAGATAATTTATAAGCAGTTATATTGTTCTTAAGTATGTATAAAAGGGATTAGGCTTAAGAAGAGGTTAATTTCTTATAGAAATCTATCTAATTAGATAGTCTAGATAGATTTAGTGGTAAATGTATAAGAAATTATATAAATATTAGCTTAGGGGTTATGGTATTACTTATTAGTGCAGTAATGTAGGCATTTAATGCCTTCTAAGCCAGGTGCTTATCTTCCTTAGTGTTAGTTACCTTAGGTTTTCCCTTATATTTAAAGAGAAACGCGTTAAAGCTGTATTTAGAGAGAATTCCTTTATAGTTCTTACTCTTTTACTAGGAATCCTTAGCTTTCTACTATTCCTGTTTTGTATAGGATATTAACTAATATCCTACTTATTAATATACAAAACATTTGCATAGAAAGCGCGATTTTTATAGTAATTAGCCACTAGGGCGCCGATTAAATAGTTATTTATATTGCTAATTAGTAAACATTGTTTTATTATTATCTTCTATTGCATTTAGTGTGGAAGATAGCTATTATAATGTTTTAATTAATTTATTAGCGTGTAAGCATTTACAGAGGTCTCTAACAACTCCTTTATAGGTTAGAGCGAGGTTAAATATAGTAAGCTTGTATTTAGAAACACTACTAATAGCAGTGATAAGCTATTACTAGAGCTCTGTATTTACTATAGAAGCATTAAAGATTCTATAATAGATGCAGCAAAGTTATTCTAGTATTTAGTTAAGGCATTAGAGCTTAGTTTTCTTAGAGTTATTAGCAATAACCTTCTAAAGGGAAATACTGTTCTATTTAATATAATAAAACTACTAATTACTCTTAGTTTTAAAGTAATTCCTAATAGCATTAGTAAGGTTATAGATTATTAATCCTTTTCTAGCAAGTTTATTAAAATAGTAGGTAAGAGCATCCTCTTTAAGTATAATTAGAAAAGCTCTTGCCTATAATATCTATAGAACGTTGTTTTATATGCATTAATCTTTAAAAATATTTATCTTTAAAACAATAAAGTTATACAGTTTCCTACTATATTTCTTATTAATTATATAGCTTTTATTAATTTCTTTAAGAATACAGCGGATTTAGTTAGGGGTTAGGTCTATTAGTAGCGTTAACCCCTCTAGTAGTTTTACCTAGGCTTTCTATATTAATAAGTCTAGTAACTCAGATTCCTTACAAATCTATTAATTAATTAATTAGGAATCATTAATAATGCTTCTTACTTATAGGGGAACAGGAATTTATAGTTAGTATTGTATAAATTAACTAGGGAACTAGCGTTTAATCTGCTCTTCTAATGCGTTAATAAGAGCAGTAAGAGAAGTAGCGTATTATAAACCTCTTATTAACAAAATTAGTACACTATTAGTAAGAAGGAAATTCTATAAGTCCTTTTACAATATTATTAGAATTTATTAAAAATCATTAGTAATCTAACCTTTAAAGTCTTTATAAAGAGCATTAAAGAGTTAGAGGTTTTTCCACTTTAAAATGTTATACTAGTAGAGGACAAAAGCAGCCTAATTATTAACATACTACTGATCCTTATGTTTTTCTAGTATGTTATCCTAGCATGTTTTCTATTCTAGGGTAAGAATATCTATATATTTATATATAATCTTAGGGAGGGAATTTAGTAATACTTACAATAAAGCGGTATTAGGGGCACTTTGTGTGAGATTCCTTAATGAATCTTAGAATTCCTTATCACTTCTATGTGAAGACATCCTTATAATTAGATATTTTATATAGTTTTTAACTAGCTTTAGTTAAGATTTAGCGTTCTAGTCTTATAATCCCTATACAAGCTTTAGTATAACAAAGGGTTAGTTAGTAAGATAAACGAGGGTTTTCCCGTAAATAACAGTGTAAATTATAAAGAATTCTATATTCTAGAAGGTTAATACTAGCTAAACTAGCGAAGGAATCTATTTTTATTATAAGAAAGCTGCGTTTCTAGAAGTCTAATACTAGCTAAACTAGTAAAGGAATCTATCTTCTTTTAGTATAAATTCTCCCTATAAGCGTAATAGGAGTTCTGTCTCTTCTAAGTAAATCCTTGTAAATCTATAGGATAATGTATCCTAAGGATAGATACAACCTACTAATTAGTATTAGTATTCCTTAGGATACTAGTGATTCTCTAAGGAATACTAGGTGGATCTAAGACTTAGTGACACAACATAGGGTTAAGGAAAGTATTTGCAAAAAGGTCTAATTTCTATCCTAATTAGTGCTATCTAAAAGGGGCATTTTATAGCTGGCGTTAAGGCCACGAAAATGCCGTCGGATTCCGCGGTGAAAACTCTGCACACGCGGACTAATCAGAAGAGTCGGATTCCGCAGCTAATGTGGCCGCGAATCCGGCTCTTCCCGGTTGTGCCACGTTGTCATAGAATGCAGCGATTCCAACAAATATAATATTATTATAATACTATGCTACCTATATTAATTCTACTAAAATGCTTAGTATAACTTCTATTAATTTATCTACTCTATTGCTTATTTATAGGTTAGGTAATACCTTACTTAACTTAGCTATAAGGGTAAGCTAGCTTATTACTACTACTTTTAATACTTTTTTAATAATACTAAGAAATAAAATAAAGCATTAAGCTTTTACTCTTTATTATTTTACTAAGGTTTTACTTAGTTTATAAAAGATAATTACTTTTACCTTTTAAAATAAAGCTAGGTAGTAACTAATATAGTAATATATATTTAGTAGGTATATAAGGGTTTTAGTTAGGGGCTTACTATATACTTTAAAGTAGCTAACTAAAAGTTTATTAAGTTTAAATACCTTTTAACTTATTAAGCTTTTAATAATACTATAGATTTTATTAGTATTAAAGTAATTCTCTATTAGAAATATTATAGTATTAAGGTAGTGTTGGTATTCCTTAGGATACTAGTGATTCTCTAAGGAATACTAGGTGGATCTGAGACTCAGTGACACAACATAGGGTCTAGGAAGGT
>SRPW01001345.1:0-10691 GCA_018360225.1 Claviceps pusilla | reverse complement strand
AAAAAAAAAAAGCAGGAATCGCAACTGGGCCCCAGTCCCATTGGTCATTGCCATTCTGGATTCGTCGAGCGCGGAGCCCCAACTGATTGGCCTCATCGCAGACCGCCCCACAGATAAGTGCCCTCCCAACAAGATACTACTGGCTGGGTGCCTGGTATGCAAGATGCAAGGGCAGGGAACGGGGCGACCAGGACGGGTATGTGAAAGCGGAAAGCTCTCTGATTGGCCACCTCTCGGCGGTCCGCACCGGCAACCGTCGTGTCAAGAACAGTTCGCCCCGACGGAAATAAAAAACAGGCACCAGCGTACCAAGATTTGTAAGCGGAGCCGCGCGCGAAAGAAAAAAAAGGATGGTCAAAGGTGAAGAGCGAAGCGACGAGAAAAAAGACCAAGCCAGATCCGACCCATAAATTGCTTTGAAATGCTGCCTTCTGTTGCCGAATGACGCGAAATTGCAACCGCAATGGAGAAAATATAAAACTTATTGCGAATACGTGTCTTCCCCCCCTTTGTTTTTTTCTTTCCATTTTGGCAAGCTCTTATGTCGACCCTCGTCCTCTTCTTCGTTTCCGCCCTCTTCTTCTTTTTTCTCTTCCTCCTTGACCGCTCCATGGCTTCAGCTGTCATCGACTTTGCCTCCAATACGCTCACGTCACTCTTCCACCTCTTGACCCTTTCAGCCTTTCGTCCTCTTCCCTCCAGCTCAGCAGCACCAACAGCAAACATGCAAGGCCAAAAGACGACCAATATCGTCATTGTCGGCGGCTCCTTTGCCGCCGTGGGCACCGCTCATCGTATCTTCCAAAAGGCGGCCAAGACGTCCAATATCCAGCCCTTCAAGGTCACCCTCGTGTCACGCGACTCGCACTTTTATTGGAACTTGGCGGCCACTCGTGCCACCGTCCAGGGCAAGATTCCCGACGACCAAATCTTCCGTTCCATCCCCGAAGGTTTCGCCAAGTATGGGGAGAAGTTTGAGTTTGTGCTCGGATCGGCCACCGGTGTGGATGCTGAGGCCAAGTCGCTCAAGGTCTCTGTCGCTGCTGCTGATGCCGCCGACAGCCAGGAGAAGACCGTTGCCTATGATGTTTTGATCCTGGCCACCGGCACTCATACCAGGTCCGACACCCCCTTCAAGTCCAAAGGTTCGACCGAGGTCACCAAGGAGCAACTTCACCAGCTGCAGGCTCGCGTCAAGGACGCCAAGACGATTGTCGTGGCTGGTGCGGGACCTACCGGCGTTGAATTGGCCGGTGAGCTAGCGGATGCATACGGATCATCCAAGAAGATTATTTTGGTACGACCTTCTTTTCCCTTTCTGGCACCAAACCCCCTCCTGTCTTTTCCCATCCTCGTATACAATCTCGTTTCAAAGTTGCCCATGGCTAACTGCTTGTCACATCTTGTAGACCAGCGGCAGCGCTACCGTTCTCAACGGCTTACCATCTCGCATGGCCAACAACGCCACCAAGTACCTTGGCATTCTGGGCGTCGAGGTGCGCACAAACGCCAGGGTTGAATCGGCCAACGAGCTGCCCGACGGCAAGACCGAGCTCGTGTTAGCCTCTGGCGAGAAGCTCACGACGGATGTGTACATCCCCACCCACGGCGTGGTCCCCAACTCCACCTACCTGTCCAAGGATCTGCTCAACGAGCAAGGCTTCATCAAGGTCAACGAAACTCTTGGTGTAAAGGGTGTCAAGGATGTCTACGCCATTGGCGAAGTCTCCGACTGCGAGCCCATCAACGCCATCTCCCTCGACGCTCAGGGCAAGCACATGGCCAACAACGCCGTCTTGATCGTCGCCGGCAAGCAGCCTGTGCCATACAAGAAGAACTCCGTCAGTAAGTAATGACTTTGAAAAGGAAATCCACTCAATTCTGAAGCGCCAACATTGACCAAATCAAACAGAAATGATTGGTGTGTGCGTCAGCAAGAATTATGCCACCGGCCACTTCAACGGCATTCCCCTTCCCGGCTTCCTCCTCATCCGCCTTCGAAAGTCCTACTTCATGGACTGGCTTCCTGGTCGCGTCGATGGCTCGGGTTACTAGGCCAACAGCGTCTGGCAAATACTTTGCCAATGACATATTGACATGTGGACCCCCCTCCCCCCCTCAACTGGTAATGCTTCTCTCTCCCCCAAGGGCAAAAAC
This sequence comes from Claviceps pusilla, assembly GCA_018360225.1. Taxonomy (NCBI): domain Eukaryota; kingdom Fungi; phylum Ascomycota; class Sordariomycetes; order Hypocreales; family Clavicipitaceae; genus Claviceps; species Claviceps pusilla. Next base: position 8,534 of record SRPW01001345.1, on the reverse strand, counting down.
AAAGTTTGGAGAACAAGTTTTTTGAACACAGGAGTTATCGACGGCAGTTTTTTTTTGTTTAGTTGTTCCCCCCCCACATTTATATCCCCCTTTTATACCACTGTTAATTAGTTAGTACAATAAAGTAATTTTTTTTTCTCGCAAGAACCAGATGCCAAAATTGAAAAATAAAATAAAAAGGGAAAGGAAAGAAACAAAGAAGTCAGAGAAATTTCGACATACTCTGTCCCGCAGTAGCATTCCCTACACCAGTAGAATATCGTGACTAAGCCGCACCACGTGGCTCCATGAATATTCGTCGCGCCACCTCTCCTTCCAGATCTCTTCTAGTATGGGCAACAGCTTCGTCCGCTGCTTGAACAAAGGGTTGAGAAACCGATGCGAGGAAAATATTGTGCGAAATAGCTCCTGGTCATCAACTCTAGCTACGGCACACCCAATAATGAACAACGGACAAACAAGTCCAGTCGTCAGGTCCGTCGAGATTTCCGTCCGCAGGTATGCCACGGCCACGCCGGTGAAATACTGTAGGGTATCACAGTCTCGAAACCCATTCATGGTCAAGTGTAGATAGATCCTGGCCGCGTGGTAGAAGACGAGCGTGACTTTGGCAATGGTTTTAGCTGTGTTGCGTTGCCGCTCATCTTGTTCTTCCTCCATCAGAGCCAGGATTTGTTGTTCGGCGTGTTGGAGAGATTTTTGAATATCGGCGACTTGTGACCCGCATGCATTGTTGTTATTCGAGGCATTGTTGGTTCCCACCATCATGGCAGCTTGCAGCGCAGAGATGCGCGCGATTTGGGCCATGACGATGTTTTGACAGCCCATGACCTCCTCTAGTCGAATGCCGGATCCTGTGCCGAGATCCACATCGTGCATTGAGAGCAATCTCGGCTCGGCTCCTTCGGTCACAGATCCGAGTATGTCGAGCCAGAGCACCGCGCTGCTAGTGAATCGCATGGAAGAAACGTCTTCGCAAAGACCGGCTGCCTCACCCTCCAACGGGATACTACTACGAACAATCGCCAGCGCCTCTTCTGTCTGCTTTGCATGTCTCGTACCACCCGTCATAGCACAGCGATACATCTCGGTAGCACCGCGGAGATGCATCCTCCAGACATCAGCCTCGCCAGTGAACGCCTTGAACGAGAATTAGCACATCATTCCTTTTTCTTTTCTGGTTCGGCATGAAAGGAAGAGAAGAATGTCGACTACCTCACTGAGCACGAGTTGGATCACGGACGTCAACGTCCCAGTCGCAAAATCAGGCGAGCTGGCGTTGGCCCGCGTCATCTCCTGCATTGTGCACCGCACTTCTCTCAAGCATGACTCGAGATGTTGCTGGTGCCGCGCCGCGGCCAAGGCGCGACAAGCAGGGCGTGCATCAGCCAGAATGGTTATAAGGCGATGGTAGGAGCTCAACGCTAACGCGCCGTGAAACAGAGATTTCGAGTGAAGGAGCAGAGATAATAGCCATCCTCGTCCACCATCGAGCGACCGGGGGCGATAGAACGGATATTGTGCGGGGATGACCTGATCGAGGAAGTGCATGAGGAGCATCGAATCTCGTGGATTAATGGGCGCAACAATGGAAGACGACGAGGAGGAAGAGGATGACAGTGACGACGAGGGGGAGGCCGAGGAGTCCTAAACGAGAAGAAGAGAAAACACCAATGAGTCAGCAATCGCAAGAGCAAACTCATGTGATCAAGGAGAAGAGGGGTTTTTTTTTTTTTAAATTACCGGTCTTCCGCTCTCGGACGAAGCTATCGTTACTGGCGACGATGCCGACGAGTGCTGAAATGGAGCAGCAGACGCATCACTTGTCGCCGAAGAATGAGAAATCATCCCAGTGCTCGGGCTAAAGCTAGTTCTCCTGTCATCACCATGGTCGTTTTTGTCGCAGTTACCCATGGCAAAGGCTGCGGGTTCCGGCCTCATTGCGATCAGCACCGGCTGCTGCTGCTGCTGCTGATGATGATGATGATAACGATCCGGTCGACGTGCCTCCGGCGGCGACTTTCGATGTTTTTGTCTCGACGTCGTCCTGATTCTGCGCTTAAAGTCCTCAATCATGGCCTGCTCTCGTTCTCCATTGTCCATCCATTGCGGCTTGGCTCCGTAGCCGTAGCAAGTAATCTGGAGTGATTCGCAACTCGAGCACTGCGGCCGAGTCTCGTCGCACTTCTTCTTGCGCAGGCGACACGTCCAGCAGCCCTGCTTGCTGCGTAGGATGCCGCTCATCTTTAATTTTTCGGCTTGGCGCAAAGTGCTACTGTTAAATCAAGGTCGGTTGCGCTTAGAAGTTGTTGCCGAACGCTTATCATTAGCGCCATGACGTCGCAAGGGCGGTCAGTGATGGCAGAACATCAGCTTGAATGAAACGATGCATCATGCGATGCCATGTACGCCGAGACTCGAGATACAACAATGTGCAAAAATATGCTACTATTCTGATTATACAGGTTAAGTAAAATATCACTAAATCTATATATAGTATCTAAATCAATTTAAACGTCTCAGTAGCTTCTTCTAGTAGTAACAGATTTGCAGATGTACATGTATGTATAGTGCACAGCACGTCTTTATGACAGATAAAGCGAAACCTCAATGCCGACCCTATTGCAGATGTACTCAACGGCTTGTTAGAGGGCTCCATTTTGCACCTGCACCGCGCTGCCGCCTAAAAAGGGAAAAAAAAGGTAAATGCCCAAAAACATACAACAGCCGGTGTTCGCTGGTCGTCACCGACCCAACTACTAATCTGCCGGTTGGCAGCTTATCTATGGGAGAGCGGACGGGATCCCGAGTTTTCTGCCACCTATGGTCGTATGTGCTAAATCTTAGGGGTACATGCGTATATATACAATGAAGCTTATGCTGCCAACACTTGCATTCACACTCATTTCTGGCACTATTGATTCAGATTGGCTTCACATTGCCTCTCCATTCCATTTTCGTCTCCAGCAGAGAGCCATCTATAAACGCCGGTTTAATATCTATTCGCAAAGCTTGGCTAGTACTAAAAGACTTTCTCGTCTATTCTCGTCTAAAATGCGTTTCTCTATTCAGCTAGTGCTAGACTCGACTATATCATTATTACTCTTGTCTATATCCTGGCCCTTGGATTCGCCCGATGGATCCCCATTGCGGTATAAGTTGTGCTCGTAAATATAACTGATGACTTCATCAGGGATGCTATAATATGTTAGAGAAGAACCGCAACGAGGGAAGAATCATACGAACAGGTAATCAATCGTCATGTTTCGTTTCAAAAGCAGTCGAATTTTTGTACTGCTAATATCATTCGTAATAACCTATATCGTCGTGAGTACTCATGAAAAGAGAAGCAGGTACACGTCAAGGGACATATAGGTGTGTGTGTGTCTCTCACTCTGTGTGCGTATACATACCTGACGAATAATATGAATATTATGCTCCCATTGTTTGAGGTTTGCTAGAGCTGAGCTGGTTTCGGTTCCTGTGCGCTCCACAGCAAACACACCGTAGTTGTTCAGAATGTGACTGAGATCGCCCTCGTCCCAGACGCCAGGCGCAGACATGGTCTGGATTAAATCTAGACCCGCTAGGAGAACAATTCTGGAACGCTTTCGTGTGCCGTCAGTGCACTCTACACCCCCCATCACCTCATTGATTTCGTAGTTGACGTGATCCAGCACGCGAGCTGTCGGGATATAGGTTGGACTATTTGCTTCCCACGGGTCGACTATCAACCATTTGTTTGTCTTCCCGGCGGCAAGATTGCACATCTCGACGCGGTGCCGAGCAGGAGCTAATCCTTTCTTCTGAAGCAGGGCGGCAAGAGTGAGCATGGTTACGAAGAAAGGGGAAAAGAAAAACTGCAGCTCCAGCTTAAAAGCATGCTCCGTCTTCGTGCTTATGAGCCAAGTGTCTTTTCATGCAGAGTTTCAAACTCACCTTATAATTATCGGATACTTCGGGGACGTTAGCAAATAAGACCTAAAGCAATGCCGGAAAGAAAAGTGCAGCCTACCAGGACTAAGTATCCCTCCTACAACGTGAAATCCTGCAAGAAATTAGTGACGCCCACAACGACTATGATGAGGTCAATGACTTGCCAACAGATGCCGCATAATCCTGTGCCACTGCAGAAACGTGTCAGTATTTATCGGCGGTAGCATGTTGAGGACTCGATAAAGACGCACTGCTAAACATCCTGAGATGTACTGTAAAAAATGTTAGCCCAATCGTGATTAAATCCTTTCTGAAACGTGGAACAAATAATAATAAGAGAGAATTGAAGAGGGAAAATCGAGAGAGAATTGAGAGATCCAGATGATGATAGGCAGGCTTCATAGCAATAACATCGTTTCTTCCCATAAAACAGTTCGTCCCAACGCAGCGGCCGCACCCTCAGCCCCCTAAACAATTCAGTCCGTCTCTTGAAGCCAGAGGTTGGTGGTGTTTTATATGGTGGGAGATGGAGACGGATGTTTTGAACAAGACAGAAAAGAGCGTACAGTATGTAATCGGAGAAACTAATAGCTGTTAGCGAGGTACAGCAAAGAAGCAGGCACAGGGCGTATGTACATGAGCCGCATGCCAGGAGTACAAGAGGTTCCCGATCTGGCGGACATGTGGTTAACCCTACGAAACGGCGTTAGTTAATTTAACAGATGGCGTCTGAGCGCGAAAACAAGACGATGGACTCATGTCATACGCACGGTCAGAGGGGAAGCGGTAGTCCGCAGGCGTGTGAGATTGGACGTAGGCGCGATCGTAAGCCATTCTGACTGTAGCTGGTTGGGTAGATTGAGTTGTATGAAGGGAGGCTGCGAGGTCCTTGGCTGGACGAATTCGACAATTCAGAAGGCTGCGACCGACGCGAGTGACAAGAGACATGCACGACAGGTCCGATGCTAGCAGCAGCCAACTACGGACCTGTTGAGGTCTGAGAGGGCCCGCCTAGGAATGAAGGCCAAAGAGAGGCTGGGCAATCGAGATGTCGGCGTTGGAACACAAATCGCAAGACGGAAAGTCGGACGCGATTTTTGACAAAAAGACACGGCAGAGGTATCTCAACAGGACGGTAACGAATGGCAAAGCGGTATCGGAAAGATGTCGTAAGCCCAGCAATACCGTATCTTTGAGCAATGCGATTGTTTTGCTTGATTCTTGCGCCATATGCAGCATGAGTTGCTGGTTGCTGAGCGCGGCGTTGACGGAGCAGATTTGTTGAGTCACGTGGCGTGAAAGCCCCGCATTACATCATCTAAGCCTCTAAGGCCTCGGCAATTTGTTATTTTTCCGCTCCGCCGTTCCGCCGACTTGTTCGTCAGAGAAGAACAAACGGCGAATTTTGAGTTTACGGACCGATAAAAATTGACCGGCTATCTGCAAACAAGTGATGGATGGGTTTATTTTTTCTTCTCTCTCTACCAGCTCCCTGGTCCTCGCAACAGCCCAGTGGAGACCCAGATTCTCGGCCTGCTTTAAGTTGGAACCCTAGAGGCGTTCATCGACTCGCAGCGCAGGCAATGTTTTGCTTCGTCAGCGTCGTCTGCCTCGTCTCAGCCCCCAAACAAAGCTCGCCAATGCAAACCCTTCTTTTTCTTGATACGGACGGGGGTTCGAGACACACAGCGATGGGACGTTTATCGACTTGGGACGATGCAGGAGCTTGCCGACAAGCCGTGAACACAGAGCATGTTCAGTCGACACTAATCTTTGAGGAATGGAGCCATGGGCGGTGTTTGGCCATAAATTGATTCTCAAAACACGTCATTTCGAATATGGGCACATTTCCCGTAGGCCGCGCCAGATCGACCGACTTGGCCCAACTGTTACCTTCAATGAAGGTTCCCAAGAACGACGGAATGCTTGTGATGTGGGCCCCTCCTTCAGGATCCGACGATGACGAGAGAAGCGGTTGGCCCGTCATGGCCATAATCGGCTCCAGGAACCTGTCCGTTGCCACTTTGCCAGTTTTATCCTGGAGACCTTCCACATCGGAAAGAGCCATTTCTGAGACAAGTCACTGGGCCTTTTGTGCCATGCCGGCGGCACCAAGATCCAAACGACATAACGCCGTAAGCTGGGAGAAAAGATGAAACCCACGACCAGACCAGCCGTTTTGCAGAATCCCCTTCACCGTTCCACAAGCACCAAACAAAATGGGCAGGGGAAAAACGGCCAGTTTGAGCTCTCTTTTTCACGTGCTGATTGCACGCCGTTGCAAAAGCTCGACGGCTGTTCGCGTACTACATCAGACGGTACGTGAATGGAATTCTCCCTTTTGGGCACATTCAGAAATTAAGCATCCGCGTCGCAGGTGTCTTAGCTTTCCAGCTATCTACGGCTGCGTCGCAACAGCCTGATTCAGTGGCAGCGCGCCGTCTCCGTGGTACCATTCACATCTGATGCTGCGGTTCTTCTCGTCTTCCATGACCAGTGGTAGCGAGGGAATGGCCGACGCGGGCGCGCGACTTGGATGGTCCTGCATAAAATCAACCAACGTGCTTCATCGTGTCTTGCGTGCCTCGGTAAGCTTCTACTCTCAACAACAGCACGATGCTTGCATCATTCAACGTCTATTTATGATGATACGTTGATTTCTTTTTTTTTATGAATCTAAATGAGTCAGTTTTTGCTTGAAAATATGAAAAAGAAAGAAAGTAAAGAAGAGCAAATGAGTAAAAAGAAAAACCCAAATTATTCCTGGCAGGCCCGCAACCTGCACATCGCGTCAGTCGCCATACGGACATGCATCAGACGGGGAAGAGAAACCCCTGCTTCCATCGGGGCTGGTTTGACAATCCGAGGCCAGATAAAGGCTCAAGCCACTTCAACAGCGGGGTAGTTCAATTATTGTCGTGCTGCAGATTTTTGTAGTTTGGCCTTTTTTTTGTTCCGGGCCGTGACGATCATGTCATTGGTTCCTGTTTCACATGCCAAAAAGAAGCGCGAACAGAGAAGCGCGAACAAGAAAGCGCGAATACACGGACGTAAATAAAAAAACAAAAAACCGGCGCGCACACACAAACCTCGGCACTACCAGCAGACTTGGAATAAAAAAAAAGTGCAAGGTTTCTTATCCTGAAACCAGCGCCCCCCTCTCTAGCGAGCTGCCATGTTTTCCTGAAGCGAGGTCCGCTTTGGGGAGAACCAATTCATCCGGGCGGATAGTACGCGCCGGCGCGCCTCGTGGCCCGTGGACGGCGCATCCGACTCGACTACCGGGACGGACAACGGGTCGTGGGAATCGAAAAATTGCGTGACTGGATCGAGATGCGCCGTGTCTAGCTTGTTCTGGGCGGAATTTTTTTTTTTCTCTTGCAGATTTAGCTTTGGATTTACAAGGATAGTGAACGATGACACAGGGACCGAGGAACATCATGATCGAATGAACGGAGCAAAGGGCGACCAAAAACGCCGGGGTAGTCGTTTGACGGAGAAGACGTGATGAAAGGTATTGTAAAAGTCTGTTCGTGAAATGCTAAGTAGGTATAAAAAAGAAGAAGAAACAAAGAAAAGAAGAAAGAAAAAAAAATGTACAGGGCGAAAAACAAAGTTGCAAGCCATGGTCATGTTCCTGCCTGGTATCTTGTAGTCTATATCGTGGTTGACAGTTCAGGGCCAAATATACAATTCCAACCAACTCCGTAAAAACAAAAAAGTGGAGAAATGAAGAAAAAGAGATTAAGAATTAAAAGAAAAAATAAAAGGGATAAAGAAAAAAAAAAGACAAAAAAAAAAGATCAAACAAAATCGTCAAAGTTGCGACATCAGGTCCGTCACCGCCCTTTCAAACCAGTGTCTCATCGCATCTGGTCCGGCGCATGTCGGGTTGTTGTTTGCGGGAACTGGCCCTGACACTTTTTGGGTCATCGACTTGTCGTTCGACAAAAACGTTGCAGATGCCCGAGAGGAGGAAGGTGATGGCGGCGGCAAAGGAGAAGGCGGTGCTGGCGTTGAATCTGGCGCACTGGGGCTCAAAGGGCGCGGAGATGTTCATCCATTCAAAAACCCATCCGCAGGGGTATCCCGTGAACTTGTGAGGAGGTTAGCAAAGACATGGTTGATTACCAGCTGCGGTTGGCGACCTCGGCGGGGGGAGGAGGGGGGGGCAATTATATTGGGAAAAGGGAAAGAAAAATACCAGAGGTGAAGATGAGGAGGAAATACTTACGTTAAATAACAGGCCAAAGACGCCCCACCAGAGCAGACTCAGGGCCCCGTCAATGGGAACCTGGAAGAAGGAGTCGACAGAGGGGAAGAGGCACAGGATGACGGCAAGTAGAGAGGAGCCGGCGATGAGCTGGGTGTAGATGAAGCGGCCGAGATTCCACGCGGTCGTATCGGACTCGGAGATGAAGTAGGCGGTGATGCCAGTTACGATGGCTGCCGAGGCAAACTGAAGAACTCTGAGAGCGCGGATCGCGTTGCGCAACATGTCCGTTTGGTCCATGGGGCGTGTGTGTGTGAGTGCGTGCGTGTGTGTATAGGTGGTTTTTTTTTTTTTTCTTTTTTTTTTTTTTGTCTTGGTCTGCGCA
>SRPW01001344.1:0-10692 GCA_018360225.1 Claviceps pusilla | reverse complement strand
TTTTATTGGATGAGCTACTTGGTCCTGGTTGTCGACTGTCGTAACCGGACCTTGTCGAGATAGTTTCTCCCCGACACAACCCTAGACTTTTTCACATGTTGACTCACGCGCCGATTCTGGCAACGGGATGACGTGCAAGATATAGCATGGCGTTCCGGCTCCACGGGATGTCTCTTGTACTTCCCGCCTGCCATGATCCTTACCACCGGCTTTTGCCCAGACATGTCTCGCGGTGGCGGATCCGGCTCATCTGTTATTTGTATCTGGTATCTCCTATTCCCCCCAAGTCCATTTCCCATATCGTTTTCCTGCTCGTCTTCATACAGCACGCACCCGGAAAATCATGGAGCCAACGGCCACCATGCCCGTCTACTTGGCTCGCCTGCCCGGGCATTCAACGGACTGGGAAATAACGCGGGTTTTGTGCAGGGCTAGTATCCGGCACGGCTGTCTTGGCTGACGAGCCAGGATCTGGTCAAGGCAGTTCTCATGCTGTGGCTGTGAATCTTGGTTTTCTTTATTAGAAAAAGAAAGAGAGAGAGAAAAGAAAAGAAAAAAGAAAAAGAAAAAGGGAGAGGGGGAGAGAGGGGGAGAAAGAGAAAGAGAAAGAGGAATTGGACAGGTCTCTCAAACAATGGCTTAGTAGCCACCCATATCAAAGGCACTCTTTCGCGCCAGCGCCACGTACAAAAGAATTGGGGACAGGGCTTCAGCTGTGGCAGGCAAGAAATCAAGAATGCGAAAAGGGAGCGAGCACGGGCTGCGAGGAGACAGACCACGTTTGGTCCTGTGGAATATTAGTCTGACATCAACAGTGATATTCATGTAAAATACCGTCATGGCGTGAATCCTTCCAAAGTAAGACGAAGCATTAAACGAGACGGCCCCCCCCTTCCCTTCTCAGAATATGTAGAACTATAGTACAAACCTCCGTCAGTGCCAAAAAGCTTCATTTCAGTAGAGAGAGGTGATTTCTTCCGTTTTCCACCCGAGTTTGGCTCCCCCTAACTTGTTTCTTGTCCTTCAAATCCCAATTCCCCTTGCCGGCGGACATATTCTTTCAGACCCCCATTTCTCTTCTTCTTTTGTTTTCTGCTTTCAATACCATCAACCGAACAGACTTGATAGCCGCCGTCTTGCGCCTCTACTTGCTGTCCGATCCCTCAAACACGTTCAAGCCCAGACCATCTGAATCCAGCATCAGCCTGTTCTTTGAGCCAGACTCCTGCAATTGCTGCGCAATCAGACGAGCATTCTCAATCTTCTTGAGCTCAACATAGGCCTTGTTTTTCTTGACGGCCTCGCCGATGAGCTCAGCCGAGCGAGCCTCACCCTGTGCCTTGACCACCATGGCCTGCTTCTCCTGTCGGGCCTTGTCGACCACAAAGGCTGCTCGCTGGGCTTCTTGCTGCGCCACCTGTTTGGCCTCGACGGCGGCGGTGAATTCGGGTGAGAAGGCAAGATGCTAAGGCAGAGGATTTATGTTAGTGGTCTTGATGCAACGACAGTCATGGGGAATATTCCTAAAGAAAAAAAAAAAAAAAGGGAAAGGAAAGGACAAAAAAAAAACGGAGAGCAGCAGAGTCATACCGTGAGGGAAACATCATCGAGAAGAATGTTAAAACGAGCAGCTCGTCGAGCCAGATTATCCCTCACAAGCTTGGCCACCATCTCTCGCTGCGTAATCAGCTGGCTGGCATTAAACTGGGCAACCACACTCTTCAACACCTCGTTCACGATCGACGGCAGCACGCGCTCGTCGTAGTCGGCGCCCAGCGTTCTGTAGATCTGCGGAAGCGCCTCCACCTGCGGCCTCGACAGCACACGGCAGGTAATGTTGACCATCTGCAAGTCCTTGGTGCCCGTCAGGGAGGCCACGTTTCGGGGCTTGGCGCGCACGTCGTAGACGATGGGCGTCTCGAACCACGGAATGTTGATGTGCGTGCCCTCGTTGTAGATCTCCTTGCTCACGCCGCTTATCCTCCTGTACTTGATGGCGCGGTGGCCACCGTCCACGTTGAAGAGCGAGTTGGACAGCACCCACGCACCGCCGAGGAGCAGGGCACCACCGATGAGGGCTCCTCCGGACCCGCGAGGCAATTGTGGCGGGATACCACCGCCGGGTCGGCCGCCCGTTCCGCCGCGAGACTGCATCTGGCGTAGACGGCGCATGGCTTCTTCTTGCCAATTGTTCTGCCCGGACATGGTGGTTTGGAGGGATGCTCTCCAAAAAACAAAACAAAAAATAAGGCGAAGAGAGGCGGAAAGAGACGTAGTTTTTGATTTGACCGGGATCTGAAAGTCGCTTTGCACGAGGGATGCGAAAGGGCAGCGAGAAAATGAGAAACGAAGCCGTAGAGATGGATGCCGTTCGTCACGATTTGGGCCCGCTGCTTCTATGAGCCTGTCAGAAGAAAGCTTCCCAGTGCTGCTGGCCGGCTGCTGACTGATCCGATTTTGGGCGGGGCGAGAGCGACACGCTAGGCCAAAACAGGCCATCTTGTCCCTTCAGCCTTTTTCCCCTAGTGTCAGCAACTACTAGCAAATTATGAGCTGTAAATTGTGTGGAAGCAACTAGGGCAGAATGGCCGAGTGGTCTATGGCGACGGTCTCAAGCACATGAGTATGTACTTTCGCATCTCACAGAAGCGTTCCGTTCACGAAAGTGGCCGGGGTTCGAATCCCCGTTCTGTCAGTTTCCACAATCATTTTTTTTGCACTTTTCTTTTTTTTTCCCTCTTTATTTCATGGAATATATGGCCAGCCTCAGCGCAAAGGCTCGCTCGCTCTTTATGGTCCATTCAAATCAGTGCTTCATCAAGGGAATAAGTTTAAGAAAGACTTGACTCATTCTAAGCAGCACTACCAATCCACTCTGTCACAACACATGTAGATAGACACCACGTAGAAAGCGCTCTCTCATATCTCATAATGGGCTTTTTTTTAAACCACTCTCTTAGACTCGTAGTCTGTTGGTTGGACGGTAATTTGGGCATAGTTATATAGGTTTAGGTAAGAGGTTATTTCCATCCGTGGGCAAGAAGTGAATGCAAACAAAAGAAAAGAACTAGAATAAAGAAGGAATAAATGACTAAAGGCGATAATAAAAGAACAAAGAAAGGATATAAAGAGAGAAAGGAAAAATAAAAAGACAGAAAAAAGAAAGATGGAAAATAGAAACGAGAAAACGAACGAAAGAGAGAAAGTGGATAAAAACCAAAACCATCAAGGTATCTCATAGACATCTCGTCACTTCGTATCCCTCGCCTTTCAACGAGATTCGAAGCCCGACGCACACACAGCCTGGCCAAACGCCTGCCAGATTCCAATACACATCATCCGCCAGGCCACCCTTTCCGTCATGGAAAATAGTCCCTTTTGCACCGAAAATATACATGCATGTTATCTGTACATGATGTTGGAGGATTGTTTTCATGATAACGACCCAGAAACAGCCAAGCAACTCTTATTTTCTTGGAAAGATAAAACAAACAGCAAAGAACAAAGAACAAAGAACAGATAAATCAAAAATGTCTTGCGGCCTGTGGGTCTGGTCCTTCAATCTGCCAGTGCAGTGCGAATCACATGGCCCTCTCGTCCCGGCTTCCTCGCATATCCATTCAGCATTCGAAAGCCGGCCTTGCAATCTCTGCCCTCCTCCATCACGGCATGCACCCCGTCCAGACACTTCCCCGCTTCCTCCATGGCTGCGCCAGTGGTGACGGTGTCGATGAGCCGCATCTCGCCGGCGACTTTCTCCATCTCGCATCGGAGGAGCCATCGTTCCCAGCTCCAGCCGCCGACGACGTTGCACACGTTGGCGATGTTGTCGCTGCTGCCCATGTCCAAGGCGTCGACCGGATGGGAGGATGACGACTTGTTTCCCCCGTTCTTCTCGACGGCATGCGAGGGAACATTGTCCTTGATGGGCGGTGTGGGAGGCATGCTCGTTTTGCGTCTGGCGCCCAGGGGAAGGCATATCCATGCGCGGCGAACTTGGTCGAACCCGGCGCGAGAGAGTCGGCCCAGCCACAGCCTGGACGGATTCGGATCGTAGCCGAGCGTCTTGAGTGTGAAGCCGAACTCGACGCTCTTGGCGAGGCCCAGCGGCCCAGCGTTGATGATGTCGGAGTCCATGATGGAGAATTCCAGATAGCCGCCGGGCTTGAGCACGCGCATGCACTCGCGCAGGCAGCCGTCCCACTCGTCCTCGCCGTTTTCGCCAATGAATTTGAGGATGCCGTGGAGCTCACGGGCGGAGACCAGGTCAAACTGATCATCAGCAAAGGGGAGTTTTGTGAGGCGCTCTACCGCGACCTGGCGGTGATTCGGGGGCCCGCGGATGTTGGAGTTGGACATCTGGCGGATGGCTTTCGTGGTGACTGTGTAGATCTTGGTGTTTGGATACTGCAGCGCGCAGTGCCATGCCCAGTCGCCCGTCGACTGTCCGCCCAGATCGAGGATCCGAGCTCGATCACGAGAAGCCACGCCATCCACGCCGCCGGGCACGACGTGAGAAAGCCGAGACAATCTCTTCGTCACGGGCGCGGAGATGAGACGACCGCCGTTGAGAAATTTGAGCGCTGCCACGTGCCATGCCGGAATGGTCATCTGGTTCTTGGCCTCGAATTCTTTTTCTTTGCGTAGCTTCTCCGGGTCGTCGATGAGAATGAGGTCGCTGCGGACGACGTTGGCACTGAGTCGTTTTTTGGCGGACTGAGGGACGACGCTCAGCTGGTACTTGCCGAGCAGCTGGTTTCGATGCATCTCGCGAAGACCCGTGCGCTGCGCTTGGAGAGCTTCGAAGCGGGTTAGCTGCTGCACGAAGACGTCTCGAAGCTGCGCTCGAACGATGTAGTCTTGGAAAGACCGGTAATAGGCGGACTCCAGTCGGAAGAGTTTCGGCGGCAAGCGCTTGGGTTGCGAGGTCGTTGAGATGGCGATTGGAAAACGCACAACCTTGTTGTTGACTTGGAGGCTTTGGTCAATTTGAGCCTTGGTCTCTGACTCAGGCTTCAGCTCTGCAGCTTCATGCTCGGCGCCGCCGCCGCCGTCATCATCATCATCATCATCATCCGGGCATTCCTCGACAGTCCCTGGAGCAGCGCTATTTTCTTCACCATGAACGCCCTTGAGATAGGCTCGCTGCGCCAACAGCCAGAGCTCAGTGCGACCCAGATTAGACAGAGCCTCCTGTTGCTGCTTGCGTATGTAATCGGGATCGTAATCGACAATAATCTCGGTTAGGACATCGTCAGCCTCGTCAATTCCAGGCGACGCGGGCGCCTCCTTCATAGAGTCTCCAAAGTCGTTGGGATCCTGGTGCTGAACCACTGGTCTGGCCGTGGGCATGCCGTCCGTGAGATCGTCATCGTCATCATCTCGTACTTCAATGACCTGCTCAACAGGATCTGAAGAAAAGCCACTACTTTGATAGAAGCTCTCCGATGAATGGGGTCGTCTGGGGACTGGCGGAATTGAGGTATGGATATTCCAGGGGCACCGGTAAAACTGCTCCGCCGTGGTGGAAGTTGGCGGTGGCATATCCGCAGGAGATTGAGTCGGCAGGTGCCAAGCAGTTCTGGTTCGTGGAGACAACTCTGAAAAGAAGCACCCTGGGGATGGAATATTCAGTCCAGTCAAGTCGATAAGAGAGTGTCGGGTCGGGCTTGGCGCATAAATAGGTTCTTGGACCGTCTGAGAAGCGAGGCTGGTTACAACGCGCAGCGGTTGCTGTGACATTTCGGTGGACGGCTGGGGAACCGTCATGAAAATATCAATCACTTGAGACGGACGCTCATGGACGTCATCCTCTCCGTTGGGTAAGGCTTGCAGGGTTGCAAGCGCGTCAGGCTGAAGATGAACGCCTGTCCAGTCCTCCTGGGTCTTGTCGTCGTCATTTCCAATGACGGGAGTTGATGGCGCGCTCATAGCGGCCAGCTGCTCCGATGACAGACTGCCGTCAAGGGAGGGGGGCGCCGAGATGCCGAGGACATCCAAAGATTGTTGCTTTCCCATGAAGTCTAGTTGGGCAGGTGACATGGGAAGCTGCGCGGACGGCGTAATGGGCACTGGCGAAATGATTTTCTTGAAGTCATCGACTGCAGACCGAGGCTGCTCCAAACGATTGCTGGCATGGACTGGAATAATCAGACGAGTAGGCTGCTTCATTAACGACTGATTCACAACCTGATCGTGAGAGGTATGTGCAAGTGATATCTGTTGAAATTGTCTCGAGACGGCATCGTCGTCGTCGTCCTCCTCTGAGACATCGTAGATGTCCTCGAACTCAGTATTCTCTGTTGCAATACTGACTCGATTCCACATGTTCGTGGAGCTGGATGCGGGCGAGCTACCGTCTTTTGATACGGACGAGGGTGATGACGGAAGGACAGGGGTGGAAAGGTAGTGAATCCCCCTCGGCGTTGGGAAGTGATCGCTCATCGGTGACAACCAGGCCTCGATCTTCAAGAGCGACGGATCGCCTCGTCCCCTTTGCTGGTCCATAGCTGTGTTTCCCCCCCGCCCATCATCGCTATCTTCTTCAATTATAGGATTAAGTGCTATTTTTGGCCTTCGACCCAGCGAAGGCTCAAGAGGCTGGAGATTTCTTGGCGAGTCGTGGAGAGTTATCGCCATGGTTCGCTTGGCCGGACGTTATATCCAGATAACGACCAACCTTTTCTTTTTCTTTTTTTCCGCTTTCGTTTTTCCCTTCCCCCCCCTTTACACTTCCTCCTGGGAACGCGCCGGGCGTGTCCCTTCGTAAAGCAAAATGGCAGTATAGCGTACGCTGTGATACCGACGACCGGCGCCGGAAAATAGAACGAAAAGATTATCCAAACGACAGGCTGCTTCGATCAACGATGCGTCTACTGGAATTAAATAAAAACCTCAGTGACAAAAATAAAGATAAGAAAAGACGCACATCGTGAAATGTGCACAAGAGAAGAGAAATGTGGAGGAGAGAGAAGAGAAGCGACCAACGGTTGGCTGGAGGGTCGGGGACTGAAGAGATCCTTATGTGAGGCATGTGAGCCCCATCTTTGCATGTTGAATGAGGGGAGCGGCTACAATCTGCAGGCTGCAGACGTGAGTGGCTATCGAGCCATTCTTCGCGGCCACTAAAGCTCAGCCTGGGGTAGCATTCGACGCCCAAAGCCTGGACCGGAGGGAAGAGTATGTGATCGTCGTTGCTGCTTGCATCGTGGATGCGTCTGGTAAAGAAAGCCTCGTCGTCCGTAGCCAGTGCTTGCAGGTGGCATGGGCACTTGGCAGTGGGGCGGCAGACGCTCGATCCAATAAAGGCGCGGCCAGGATGAGATTCTAATTTTGGATTCGGCAGCCAGCTGGCCTGCAGACGCGCGCCAAAAGGAGAGGTCTGGCAGACGGGGATCGATTGATAGTGCGACCAGACGGCGGCCATACGGTGGAGACCTGTGCGGCCTGTGCCTACGGGCGGCTAACTGTTTCTTGGGCTCTCCAATGGGGCCCCTCCAGGGCCAATTGCAGTGCAAATATACTGTATGGGTCTGCAAGTGATTGCACGTGAAAGATGCTCGAAGCGGTGATGGATTTCCGCCAAGTCTTCACAGCTGGATGCATGCATGTATTGGCTGACCTGCACAAGCCACATTGTGGCTGGATACTGAGCACGTCGACAAGGGACAACATTTCGCGCCATCGACGAAGCGCCGTGCCCAAGGAAGCCACGAGGCTGATGCTATTTCTCTGACAGGTGCAATGCGTGAGAAATTGAAAAGACACCGCGGCCGGGAGCAAAGAAGCGCCGGGATTTGTTCAGCAGCACGTTGCCCGCAAAGGGCGTGGCGCATCATTGTGCGGGGCTCGGATGCAGTATGCGAAAAAAAATGTACGGTTTGAAAAGAAGGGCCATATGCAAGATGAGCAGGCGGACAAGGCAGCGACGAAAAACCTCTCGTAGACTCTGCAGCATCTGCCAGAGCTGCGAATCGGCTACTGGTCCGCTTGCTGATGACGAAGCCATTCCAAGGACCGGCCAGCGTTGCGTTTTGCAAGAAGGCGAGCAAAATGTTGTTGCCCAATGCCGGCCCACATGAACATGCATTCTGCCTCAGGCGTAGACGACCATGGATTGGTCCAGCCTCGCGGCGCGCCCCCACGCCCGTGAGCTGAGCCAAGGCATATGCAGCCCAGGCAGGCAGCAGGCAGCAGGCAGCAGCTGCACCGACAGCCCCTCTACCGTCCAGCGTCCAGCGTCTACCCCGCCATCGTGCATCACCAAAGCTCGCGAGACTCGTTTCGTTGCACAAGCGCTCACCTGCTTCGCTTCACGCCCGCGAAGGAAAAAAAGTCTGCAGCTATGGCAGACACTGAACAACAACAACCTGCTGTTCCCCTCGAGCCCCAAGCCAGACATGTAGTCTACTGCGGAGGTTTGTCTCGATTGTTCACATCTTTTTTTGTTTTTCTTCTTTTTTTGTTCCCTTTTCCCCCGCCTTCCTTCCCATCGCGCCAGCTAACCCTCGTTCTTTCTCAGCTCCCCTCAGTGTGCAATCATGATGCTAACAACTTCTCTTGTCCGTTCTTGAACGAATGAATTTTTTTTTTTTTTTTTTAAAAAAAAATACAGTCTGTACTCTTCCGCCCGAGGTGCGTGACCTTTTTTCTTTTTCCTGGTCAATGTCCCAAAAAAGTTCCCGATGCGATCAATGTCCGACTCCCACGACGTTTTACTCGCATCCTCTCGCTTCATCTTCGAATGCCGAGTTGGGATTTCCCAGATTGGAGACGAAAAAAAGAATAAGAAACAAAATAAAATAAGATGAAAAAAACATACAGTACCAGACCATCTAATTCCTTTCTAGTACTGCGAATATGGAGGCACAGTCAAGAAATGCCAGGAATGGCTAGAAAAGAACCACCGGGACATGTATGACAGAATCTGGTCGGCCGGTATGTTCACCCGCCTCGTTTCCATGATTCACGCCCTCCCTTTTATTTCCGCAATTCCGCAAACTGCACAAGTTATTCTCTGCTGGCAAATTCCATTACCTCCCCCCCCCCCCCCCCCCCCCTTTTTTTTTTCTTTTCTTTTTTTTTTCTTTTTTAACATGTATAAAAAAACAGAGGCTTTGGAAGCAGCCACCGCGACATTATCCGTCGATGCCCAAAAGCGAGCCGCCAAAGACGCCCTAAAAAAGGCCGCCAAGGCCGAGGCCGCTGAGGCGAAGCAGGCAGACAAGATTGCCAACAGTGTCGTGACGATCAAGCGCATCGAGCGGAACAAGAAGAAATATGTTACGGCGGTCATTGGGTTGGAAGCTTTTGGCCTTGAGTTGAAAAAGGTATGGTGATGGGACGCGCATTTTTGACATTGATCTCTTCTTTTCGTTGCTTGATTCGCGAGTTGACTCTTTACCTTTCCTGATGCTGACAAATTCGTCTGTTTGATGGGGGGCAGGTTGCCAAGGATCTTGGCAGGAAATTCGCTACGGGCTCGTCGGTAACCAAGGTGCCAAGCGGGGGTGAGGAAATCGTGGTGCAGGGTGATGTCAGCGATGAGTTGGAGGAGTTCATATTGGAAAAATATAAGGAAATACCCGAGGACAATATTGAACTTGTCGAGGACAAGAAGAAGAAGAAGGCACCTCAATGAACAGATTTCATTGGAGGTAGTACGCTTTGAACAAAGCTGATTAATAATATAAAAGACAGAAGCTCGTGATGCTTTACAAAAGAAGCAGCAACCCCTAATAACGCCTTTCGTATGTTCTGGTCCTGAGTCACAACGCTTTGATTTCCCTCGTCCCCTCCCTAAACGCCAGTAAAACAAAACCCATGCAAGCGTCGCCACCGCTTTGCCCGGAATAAAAAGAAGAAGAAGAGGAGGGGGAAGAAGAAGAGGAAAAGGAAAAGGAAAAGGAAAAAGATAAAGAAAAATCCCTCAATTAAATTAGCCCCTTTTCCTCAAGTTTCTACCACCAGCCGTTGTTGTAGCCGAGGTTGCAGCAGACTTTGCTGCTCTCCTTGTCCCTCCAGTCATACCCTTCCGAATCGTTCCCATGACGGTAGCCTTGGTAGTTGAAGGACCCGTCTTTGAGGAAACACTCGCCTTTGTCGCCACTGTACCAGCACTCGCCTCACTGGTCTCGCTCGTATCGCTAGGACGGCGGCCGTTTCGAGTCGCTGGGCGAGTTGCGGGACCTCGGGCAGTTGCCGCGGCACGGTTGCGCCGGGCTCTCGAGGCTGCCGTCGTCCCATGCGGAGAAGAACTTGTTTCCGAGGCGTTGACCATCTTTCGCGTCCCTCTAGCCCGACTGGCCTTTGCCCTTTCCACCATGCTGGAGAGAACATTGGTGGCGGCACCGGATCGCGAGTTCCCTGAGACCTTGAGCGGGGAGCCAGACCGCGCGATGACCGGTTTTGATGGCGATCCGATTCTTTCGCGGTTCGTGAGACGAGAGTTGGAGGAGGTGGGTGAGAGAACCTGGTTCGGTCTGACGCGTCCGGTGTCTGCCGGAGGGACGCGTGCGGGTTTCTTGATGCCGTCGACGTTTCGAATGTTATTCTCCTTGTCGACAGAAATTTCAGTGCTACCAATTATGTTAGAATCCTTGAAGATTTGACGGTACATGTATCTAGTTTTCTCCTTCTTTTCCATTATTTCCTCCTTTCCTCTCCTCCCCCCCTTTTTTTCTTTTCTTTTTT
>SRPW01001343.1:0-10700 GCA_018360225.1 Claviceps pusilla | reverse complement strand
TTCTATATTTCTAATATAGATTAGATAAATATAAAGCTTAATAACCTTAAGAATATACTAATTTAAGGCATAAAGAAGGTCCTAATTATACAAAAATGGGGACACCCTTAGTGGATTCTATAGCCTAATAAAGCTACTGCTTTCCACCTCTTAGAGGCTAAAATATATTAATTACACTAATATTTTAGCTATCCCTTAGTCACTAGACTTATAAAGCTACTATAAAGAGCTAGTGAATTGGTAACTAGTGGGATTATTAAGAGACTCTCCTATAAATGCTATTAATACTAACTTTATAGCAAAGCCCTAGGATAATTTAAGTTTATGCTAAAAAACAATATAGACTTTAACTATAAAATTATTGTTAATATCCTCTAAATTAATAATAAACCTATGCTATATATTATTAACGCAGTAACCGCATTCTAAGCTATATGCTTCCTTAAGCCTTAGAAGTAAAAAGCCTAAGATATATAGAATACATTAAAAGAGTGCTAGATTAATACTTATTTAGGTCCTTTAGATAACATTATTTATAATACTAGAAAGAACTTTACTTCTATAGAATTCTAGTATATTGTATAGTAAATAGCTATTAATATAGAAAAGGTTCCTATTAAGGCATACTATAGTATTAGAAAGGTTAAGAGATATTATACCCCCCTCTAAAGAGTATATAATATTATTAAGAATAAGGTAGGAGACCTCCTTAGCCCTTCCTAGAGACTATAGATAGCTATTAAAGCTATTAATAACTCTACTAGACCTAATAGCTTTATACTAACTTTACTTATATTTAGGGTATATCTATAGATATTATAAAATTCCCCCCTAAGTCTTTTAGTAGTATAAAGAGCTACTTTACTATAAAAAGCTACTAATAAAGCTTAGCGTTGCCTTATATAAAGGCAAGTCTCTAATGCCCTTAATATATAGAATAGTTTAAATACCCTTCTATTATACTTGCTGCCGCTGTAATTAGAAGTCTGCATTTAGCATAAGAAAGAAGGTTAGTATAGTTCTTATAAATTACTATTATTTAATTATAAGACCTATACTATAGAATTACCCTATAAACCTATAAAATTCTGCTTAATAGTAGTGAAGCTATACTACTATAACTTAGAAGAGCCTATAAATGTAGAAGAAATTAATAATAAAGATAAGGAAAATAATATAGAGAATGCTAATGTAAATAAGGGTTAATTGCTATAAGAACCACTGTAATAAGGATATAGAAGACCTAGAAAGCACCTACTTATCCTAAATTATACTAAAGATTCTAACTAAAATAATAAAGAACTTAGTATTATAAGTTTCCTTACTAAAAAAGAGAAAGGTAATTAGAAGCTAGCAGTTAACCTATATAGGTAGGGAAAGATTACTACTAAGGGATAACTATTTAAAGTATTTAATTAAAAGGAAATTAATGCTTTACTAGTAAGAGATATCTTTAAATTTATTATATTTAATAAGGAAGAGTATAGCAATTAGTGCCTTTTTTACTCTTAAATAGTAAGGGAAATTAAAGGGAAAGGTATAGATAAGCTGTATAAGAAATTAAGGCTAGTAATATAAGGCTATAGTAACGCAGAAAAGGCGTGAATTCTAACACAATCTCTAATAATTTAATAAGCAAGCTAAAGGCTTATTATTATATTAGCACCTTCCCTAGTAAAAAATTATATCTTTTTATAGTTATAGGATATTATATAAGCGTATATTTAATTAGAAACAACGCTAAATCGCTTAATTATTGCTAAATTACTAATATAAATCGTATATTTATACCTAAAGGATACTATAATAGAAGTTATAAAGCCCCTCTATAGTATTACTAAAGCCGGCACGCATTAGTAGGCAACCTATTTCTGCCACCACTGTAAGAAGCTAATAATAATTACTTCTATATATAACCTATATTTCTTAATAGCATTTAATGTAATTAAATGCTTTAGTGTAATTAGTATATAAATAAATAATACCCTTAGTCTTAGTAATGTAAAGTTTTTAGAGATAGAGGAATTAGAATTAAAGAAGGTAGGATTTATAGCGAAACCTAAATAAATCTTAATGCTAACTGAACCTCTTATCTTTAATAGGTGTATTTTATATAAATTTAACGGAAATTATATTAAACTCCGCTAAAAAGGGCAAAGTAAGAAGCTTAAGGTTGTTAAACCTAATAAGCTAACTATAAAGTAATAATATATTAAATAAAGAGCATAAGGAGCATATATATTGTTAGTTTATTAACTAGAGGCTGCATTTAACCTCTCTATTACTATATAAGTCTAGAATCCTAATAAATCCAATATAAATTATCTAAATAGAAGGATTTAGTGGCAAATATAGTATTGTAACTGTAGATTAAGGTATATTTCACTTAATCTTACTGCTATAGCTTTATATATCTTTATAAATAGTTCCTTTATAAATAATAAAGACCTTAGCTTATAACTAGGATATATAATTATCCTTAGTACTAAAGAAGTAGGAATTAGATTAGATTTTATACTACAAGGCAACATTATAATATATAGCTTTATAAAAAGTAAAAGAGTTATAAGGAGTGCTCTTACCTCTAAGCTATATATAATAGTCTAAGGCGTAGATATTGCCTATATAATTAGTATAATGCTGCAGACTATTACATAAAAGCTATGAATTCCACTAATACTAATAATTATCTATATAGATTCTCTTTTATTATATAAGTGCATTATAAGGTTAGGCACTACGAAAGAAAAGAGACTAATGATTAATATTATAGCACTGCAATAATTGTATAAAAGGCAGGAAATTAAGGAAATTAGGTAGATTAACGGCAATAATAACATTGCTAATGCCATAACAAAATCATTACTAAATTAAGCCCTTAAGACCTTTATTAATAGGAATAAAGCTATAATCTATATAGAGGGATAGGTAAAGCGCATAGAGAAGAAGGAGGAAGTATATAGGAGAGAGAAGGAATACTAAGGATATAAAATAGAATTCTTATTCTTATTAATTATTTAATTAGATAATTAACTGTGGTTTTTAGGTAGATTTTCGTATAACTTGTGAGCGATTTCTCTTTTTCTATAAAAGAGAGAATTCTGAGTGTTAGAATTGCTGCATTTTATAACAATGTAGCACAGCCGGGAAGAGCCGGATTCGCAGCCGGGAAGAGCCGGATTTGCGGCCACATTAGCTGCGGAATCCGACTCTTCTAATTAGTCTGCGTGTGTAGAGTTTTCACCGCGGAATCCGACGGCATTTTCATGGCCTCAACGCTAGCTATAAAATGCCCCTTTAAATAGCACCGATTAGGATAGAATTAGACCTTTTGCGAATACCTTCCTAGACCCTATGTTGTCACTGAGTCTCAGATCCACCTAGTATTCCTTAGAGAATCACTAGTATCCTAAGGAATACCAACACTTACCTATAACGTCTAAGGAATATTATTTTATATATATTAATCTTTAAAGATATTTATCTTTAAAATAATAAAGTTATATAGTTTCCTACTATATTTCTTATTAATTATATAGCTTTTATTAATTTCTTTAAGAATATAGTGGATTTAGTTAGGGGTTAGGTTTATTAGTAGTATTAACCTTTTTAATAGTTTTACCTAAGCTTTTTATATTAGTAAGTCTAGTAATTTAGATTCTTTATAAATCTATTAATTAATTAATTAGGGATTATTAATAATGCTTCTTGCTTATAGGGGAATAGGAATTTATAGTTAGTATTATATAGATTAACTAGGGAATTAGCGTTTAATCTACTCTTTTAATGTGTTAATAAGAGTAGTAAGGGAAGTAGCGTATTATATACCTTATATTAATAATATTAGTATACTATTAGTAAGAAGGAAATTTTATAAGTCCTTCTATAATATTATTAGTATTTATTAGAAATCTTTAGTAGTTTAACCTTAAAAGTTTTTATAAAGAGCATTAAAGAGTTAGAGGTTCTTTTACTCTAAAAAATTATACTAGTAGAGAATAAAAGTAGCCTAATTATTAATATACTGCTAATTCTTACGTTTTTCTAGTATACTTTCTATTTTAAGGTAAGAATATCTATATATTTATAGATAATCTTAGGAAGGGAGTTTAGTAATACTTATAATAAAGCAATATTAGGGGTACTTTATATAAGATTCCTTAATAAATCTTAGAATTCCTTATTACTTTTATATAAAGATATCCTTATAATTAAATATTTAATATAGTTTTTAACTAGCTTTAGTTAAGATTTAGCGTTTTAGTTTTATAATCCCTATATAAGCTTTAGTATAATAAAGGGTTAGTTAGTAAGATAAATAAGGGTTTTCCTATAGATAATAGTATAAATTATAAGGAATTCTATATTCTAAAAGGTTAATACTAGCTAAACTAGTAAATAAATCTATTTTTATTATAAAAAAGCTATATTTTTAAAAGTTTAATACTAGCTAAACTAGTAAAGAAATCTATTTTCTTTTAGTATAAATTCTCCCTATAAGCATAATAGGAGTTCTATCTCTTCTAAGTAAATCCTTATAAATCTATAGAATAATATATCCTAAGAATAAATATAACCCACTAATTAGTATTAGTATTCCTAAGGATACTAGTAATTCTCTAAGGAATACTAGGTAGATCTAAGACTTAGTAATATAATATAGAGTCTAGAAAGGTATTTATAAAAAGGTCTAATTTTATTATAATTAGTGCTATTTAAAGGGGTATTTTATAGCTAGCATTAAAGCTATAAAAATACTGTTGGATTCTGTAGTGAAAACTCTGCATATGTGGACTAATTAGAAGAGTCGGATTCCGCAGCTAATGTGGCCGCGAATCCCGCTCTTCCCGGCTGTGCTACGTTGTCATAGAATGCAGCGATTCCAACATTTATATTTAAATTATATAAGTAAAGGGCTAATCCTCCCTAAATTATATATACTTAGTTCTTTTTAACTACTTTAATCTTACTAACTAATAATAATATTAATAGGAACCCTTTAAAGAATTATAAAATATTTTTATTTAGAATCCTTAAGGACTAAGTATTTATATATAGAATATTTAGTAAAGACTTCTAAACCTTTATTATATTTAATAACTACTAATACTTTATTTTAAAAGAGAGATATATTAAGGAGGTCTTTTATAGTATTCTCCTAGATACTAATATAACTAGAATCTTAACTACTAAAATTACTTAGGTTAAGGCCCTTATTAAACTAATACCTTACCTTTAAATTAAAGAGGCCTAGCTATATAATATTATATTTAGTAATAGCTTAGTAACTTTCAATAGAATTCTCTAGGTTTCTATAGTCTTTAGTAATATTACTTTTTACATTCTTAATATATTAACTTTATTTCTATTCTATATATTAAATATAAATAAAATAAGTATAAAGCTTAATAAGCTTTAAAATATATTAATTTAAGGTGAAAAAAGGGTTTCTATTATAAGGAAATAAGGATATTCTTAGTAGACTTTTAAAGCTAAAGAAGCTACTATATTCTATCTTTTTAAGACTAAAATTTATTAACTTTACTAAAGATTTAGCTACCTCTTTATTAATAAACTTATTGTTGGGATTTATCCTAGGATAACATAGGTGAAGGGCACAACGCAGGATATCACTATTATTATAGGGTCTGTGTGTATCTTAAGGTGCTCTTATTTTCTTCCTAAGTATATAGCCTAGCTAAAGGGGTCTTTATAGCATATTCTATAGAAGGCTACAGTAGGCCACGGGATGTGCAGAGTTTTCACTAAGGGTTCTAACCTATAGGAATAGCTAGATTCCCCTTATAGCTTAGCTAGCCGGGTTAATCTAGGTTAATACAGATTTACCCGTCGTTAACATTCTAACCTAGAAAATGCAGCGATTCTAATAATTCTAACACTAGGAATTCTCTCTTCTTTATAGAAGGAATCGCTTAAAAAAGCTTATATAAGTCTTAAAAAACAGGGTTCTATATATAAAAATAGATAGACTATCTAATCTAATGATAGGTTATAGGTTTACTAAAGAAAAGAAGTGAAAAACAAACAAATAGGACTTTTTAAAGTCCTTCCCACCTCTTCTTATAGAAGTTTGCTCTTCTATATATAAATCCCACACATAAGTCTTGTTATATACCCTAGCTTAGGGCTGCCCCCCTTACACTTTTCTCTTTTCTTTATAGAATTATTTAACTTATTAGTTAAAATATTCCTTATAGGAAAAGGTTAGTTAGGGGGCTGCCCTGAATGTATTTATGGCTTTCTAAGCCAGATGTGTGTTATTAGCGTTAGAGTTAGACTTAGGTTCTCCCTTAAATGCGTGTAAAAATATATAATATTTTTGCTCTAAGGGTTATTCCTTATGTCTTAGGCTCTTTTACTAATCCTCTTTAGCTTCTTGCTGCTCTTATGCTATGTAAGATATTAACTAATATCTAGGTTTATAGTATATAAAGCACACTAGAGGGAAGCCTTTTTATTATTATTATAATTAGTCACTAAGGAACTAATTAGATAATTACTTATAGTGGCGGCAGGCTTCTTTGTAGTAGCGGTGGGCTTCTTTATAGTTTTAGGAGAAAGCTGTAGTTAGCTATTAAGATAACTATAAATTCGTTAGTTATATAATTTATAGGTATTTATAAAGGTCTCTAATAAGTCCCTTAAAGGTAGGGAAGCTTAAAAACATTACAAGCCTAAATTCTAGCATACTACTAATAATAGCAATTAGTTATTACTAAAGCTCTGTATCCTTAGTAGAAGGGTTATAAAGTCTATAGTGGATATAATAGAGCTACTTAATAAGCAATTTAAGGCATTAAAGCTTATTCTTTTTAAGGTTCTTAAAAGAAACTTTCTAAAAAGTTAGGGAATTCTACTCTATATAATAAAATTGCCTATTACTTTTAGTCTTAAAGTGATTCCTAATAGCGTTAGCTAGGTCTCTAACTATAAGGCCTTTCCTAGCTAATTTATAAATATAGTAGGTAAGGGCATTATCTTTAAGGATAATTAGGAATGCTCTTACCTATAGCTCTTTAAGTATATAACTTTATAGGCATTAATCTTTAAAGACAAGCATCTTTAAACCTAGGAAGTTATATATTTTCCGCTGTATTTCTTATTATTTATATAGGTTTTGTTAATGTTTAAGAGAATTCAGTAGGCTTAGTTAGGGGTCATTATTGTTATTAGGGTTAATGCCGTTAGCAGCGGCGAAAATTCGACTAGTTATTGGGTTCTTCCTTATTATTGTAATAGGAGGTCAATTAATCGTGGGTTTTAGCGCATTTGCTAATCAATTAAACGGGCATCTTATAATTTCTATAAGGGGGTCTTTATAGCAAAAGGAGGGGGTTATTAAAGGGTAGCTTAGCTAGGAAACTATACTTTAATCTGCTCTTCTAAGGCTGTAATAAAGGCAGCAAGGGAGTTAGTATAGTATCTACGGCTAGTCCTTCTAGGAACGTCTCTTTGCCTTAGAAATATATATAATTCCTTATATAAGCTTAATAGTACTCTCTTAAAGTTTTTAGCAGTCTAATTAGTAAAGTCTTTATAAAATACATTAAAAAGCTTAAGACCTTTCTACTATACTTTAGAATAGTAGTCTAGGATAAAGGCTATCTAGTTAATAATATACTAATAGTTTTAACGCTTTTTTAGTTTATTCTTATAATAAATTCCCTAGTTAGGGCTAATAATCCTTCTAAATCTAGAGATTATTAGGGGGAAGGAGGGGTCTGTGTCTAGCGACATTTATAGTAAAGTAGTATCACTAGCACTACTTTATAAAGGGTTGTAAGAACCTTTATGGGTTAACATCCTTATAATTAGATAGTTTAATATTTTAGATATTAGATTTAGTAGGCTTTTAGCTAAGATTTTGTCCTAGTTAGTTAATCCCTATATAGGCTTTAGTATAATAAAGGGTTAGTTAGTTAATAAATAAGGTTTTCCTATAGATAACAGTGTAAACTATAAGATTCTATACTTTAGAAGGTTAATTTTAGCTAATATAGCAAAAAAGAATCTATTTTTATTATAAAGAAGCTATATTTCTAAAAGCCTAATTCTAGCTAATATAGTAAAGAAACCTTCTTCTCTTAGCATAAGCAGTTCCGTAATGTATAGGAAGCACTTATCTCTTTTAGAGATAATTTCTAGCTAATTTATAAGTATATTATTAAGAATAAGAGAGCTTACTAATTAGTGTTAGGATTTATCCTAGGATAATATAGGTAAAGGGCATAATATAGGATATCACTATTATTATAGGGTCTGCGTATATCTTAAGGTGCTCTTATTTTCTTCCTAAGTATATAGCCTAGCTAAAGGGGTCTTTATAGTATATTCCGTAGGAGGCCACGGCAGGCCACGGGATGTGCAGAGTTTTCACTAAGGGTTCCGACCTATAGGAATAGCCGGATTCCCCTCGTGGCTCGGCTGGCTGGGTCAATCCGGGTCAATACGGATTTACCCGTCGTTGACATTCCGACCCGGAAAATGCAGCGATTCCGACGATTCCAACACTTATAAAGCTTTTAAAATATATTAATAAAAAGGCTTATATTAACCTAATATAGAAACTTATAAAGAAATATTACTATCACTAAATAAATAGTAAAGCCTTAAGCTAATTTAAGTTTTCCCTTAAAGATAATATTAACTTTAACTATAAGATTCTTATTAATATTCTCTAAATTAATAACTAGCTTATTTTATATATTATTAATATAGTAATAGTATTCTAAGTAGCTAGATTCCTTAAGTTATAGAAGTAAAAGGCTTATAATATATAAAATACCTTTAAAGAGTGCTAAATGAATATATATTTTAGCCCACCTAACTAAATTATCTATAATACTAGAAAGAATTTTGCATCTACTAAGTTTAAGTATTTAGTATACTTTCTAGCTATTAATATAAATAAAGTGCCTATAAAAGCCTACTAAAGCATTAATAAAATTAAAAGGTATTACACCTTACTAAGAAAAGTATATAATATTATTAAAAGTAAGGTTAATAATATCCTTACCCCTTTATAATACCTTTAAATAGCTATTAAAGCTATTAATAACTTTACTAGACTTAATAGCCTTATTCCTACCTTACTTATATTGTGACGAGGGGAAAAAGAACAACCCCCCCTAACGAGCTAGATTATCGCCGATGGCAGCTGTGGGCGGCTGCAAGCTAGTGCAGCTATGAGGTTGTCGGCTGGCTAGCAGTTATTAGAAGGAAGAAAAAGAAAGAAGAAAAAGAAAAAAAAGAAGAATAATAATTAAAGGTTATTAGAATTACAGTCTAGCACTGAAGATAATAATAGGGATCCTAGTTAGGTTATTAGAATAACGGTCCGGCACTGAAGATAATAAAAGGGATCCAAAGTCATTGGAATTACGGTCTAGCACTGAATAGAAAAATCTAGAATATTAAACAAAATATATTATAATTTAAGACCTAACACCTAGCTTACAGCTACTAATAGCTATAAGCTAGCTATAAGTAGTTAAACTTTTTAAAGGTTTAAGTGCGGGTTGTTTTTCTATCTATAAATTTAGCAATTTACATTGCTTATATACTGGGTGGAAGTCACGTAACCGCAGTTACTGACAGCTGTCATCTTGTGCGCGGCTGCGTGGCTGCGTGCGGCTGTCAGAAATACAGGGACGAGGGACTTTCCCCCTAACACAATATTTAGTATATATTTATACTTAATAAATAAATTACCCCTAAGTTTTTTAATTATTAAAAAAGCTATAGTTCTCTATAAAGCTACTAATAAAGCCTAAAAGTGCCTTATAAACTAATAAGTTATTAATGCCCTCTATACCTATTATAAACCTAAAATAAAACTAACCTATTAACTAATACTATAATTAAAGGTCTATATTTAGTATAAGAAAAGTAGCTAGTATAGCCCCTATAAGCTTCTAAATATTAATAGTAAGATATATATAATAGAAATATCTAATAATATAGTAAGGTTTTATAGCACTATTATAAAACCTTATATATATATTAAGATACCTAACTATACCCTAGGTATTATAAAGAAAAAGGAAGAGAAACTATATCATTATTATAAGGTAACTATAAAGGTTAAAGAAACCCCTTAACCCCCTTATTAGGGTTTAAAATACCTGAAAAAGTTTTTTTTTATACTAAAGACTATAAAGAGATAGCACTATACCTATAAACTAAAGAGCTAGGGAAAATAAGCTAAAGGCTATAGGGCTAACTAAGGAAGCACCCTATTACCTTCCTAGTTAATAGGCTACTAAGGTAATCCCCTACTACCTTTTATAGTAGTAAGTATTTAAAGGGGGATTTTATTAGTTTTTATAAAGAATTTATTAGGAAAAAAGGTATTAAAAAGAAAAAATATAAAGATAATATATTAAGGAATTTAGTAATATAAAGGGAATTTAAAATATCTTTAGCTAAAGTAAAAAAAGGGGGTTAAACTAAAAAGAGGGTATACCCCTTAAGGGAACCTCCTTATAAAGCTTAATTTACTACTACCCTTTATAATATGTTAAAGAAAAAAGAAAAAACTAGTATTAAAAAAGAGATATATAAGAGAAAAATAATAAAAAAGCTATTGTTGGAATTGCTCTCAACAGCAAAACCTCGGTGCAGGCAAAACGCCGGGTGCAGCGTGTGTGGGCGACCGGGTGGGTCCGCCACAACGATGC